>CANXYI010125929.1:0-15249 GCA_948208565.1 Hura crepitans
ATGACTTATGAGGCTACACTTTACTTACTAGCTACTACCTATGCATCAGAAAAGAAATTGATATGCTAAGCAATTGCTTAGTGGTGTATTCAAGAGATTATATAGACACACACACATGCATGCACGCACACACATACACACATACTAGCATCGCATTCATGCAATCATCATTATATAATAGGCAACATACTTAATAACATTGGCTATATAAAAGTATTCAATTCGATTATCACACATTTATCACACTCATATGAAAAAATAATACATCAACACTTCATGACTATAAGTGATAGTCAAAGCAATGTCCACGAACATTGTAACTAATTCATTAAATTCTCAAAACATAAGTTGGTTAATATTAATAAGGTTGTTATTTAACTTGATTCTCTTGACTCTCAAGTAAGTCTATTTTGTTAGGTTTATCCTTCTTAATTTATTATATTTTTGTTCCCAACAATTTATGATTCAAGTAAATTTTCCATTAGTAAAGACAAACCTTTACATAGATTCACCATCTGCTTAATTTTAGTTAATTTCATTCATCAAGCTATGCTATTTGCATAAGTGAATATGTGTCAGTGTTATTAAGTCCTTTGCTCCTAAATTATTCCACCTTTTGGCCTATATCAAAAGGATTATACCTAAATACTAGATAATGGGACCAAAGATTGTGTGGGGTTTACTTTTTAGACTATAATAGTTGTACCTATCACAAACATAAATAGCCCTCAAAAACCTCTTGATAGTGAGGATTATCCCTAATAGAACTCTTAATAGCAAGATAACAAAAATAGTTCTCCTAGACTTCCCAATAGTGAGATAGTAAGGATCGACCCTTATGGACCTCCTAATATCCTAAAGTATATATAGTAGGGATCAGCCCTTATCGACCTCCTAATATTCTAGAGCATACAGGGTTAACATGTAGAATCTTAATAGTTGTACTAACAATAATATAGGAAATGATTTATGGACACTATTGACATTAGCAGCTGCTAACTCCCTAGTCAACCAATTGACCCATCCAATAGGTTGTCTAATTAATATAAGCCTTATTATTTTCAGTATATCACTACCTTATTTTAGGAGGTTATGTTATTTTATTTCCACTATATCCCTTAGCAAGGGTCCTTCCCCTTATAAGGCTATATCTTCACATGCTTCCACGTAAGCTACCATAATTAATGTTTTACATGCTCATCTCTCCTAGGCATGCCAATAAAGTTACTCCTATATTTTTCATCTTAACATCAGTATGTCATGATCCATATCATCACATATAAATGTTACTTAACTCTTGTTTCATACATCAATCTCTTTATTAATTAGTTTATGTTTATGGTTACCTTGATAATAATCATGTCACCAATGGGTATTATCTACACTAATATAACCAATGGTCTTATGGATTGGTTATACAAGGCATCTATAAAATTTTCTTTAACATGTTATTTTCTTTGGTGCCTTGATTAAGCCAAACCTATCATATCTAGTCAATATCTCAATTCATTTTAACACACAATTTCACCCATTAATACTGATAAGGTGAACCATGCTTTATCCCTTTCTAATCTTATTTCATTAGGGTACACATACCCTAATATGTCCTAAACATCCACTTGAATCCTCACACATATACAAGCTTAATATGACTTTTACCGTCTACCACCCATACACACATGACACCATTTGCCCATAACACAAATACACACTTGCAAGACATTATTTGCCTACCTTACATACACACACATATACTTGGTATCATTCAGCCATTACTTGTATATATATATATATATGGTACAATTCAGCCATGGCATAAAGTCATACCTACTCTTACTTGTTACCATTCTTCTAATGCCATTATTCTCATAACATATAATTAAAGTTACATACACATCAGTTCCTTTTTTACCTCATCCATTCATATCCATATACTTATCACATCATTCAACCACTAGCCCTCCATGTGCATGCATCTCAATTTTCATTCATTTAACAACTTCTTCATGTTGGTTATATTTCAAATACATCCCTCATGTAAATGTTGCCAAAAAATACTCGAGCATATTAATATATCCCATCTTCTATACACATATATACACACTTAAATTAATCACTAATGGGATTAACACATCTCTTATTAAGATCATTTATTTAAATAACTACAAGCCATTATAAACTAATTAACCCCTTGGAATTAAATTAACATTCTCACACACTCATTTTTGCCATACACCATTCAACCAACCTTACTGCACACATATGTATATGTCAATTTCCTCCACTCTAACCTTTAATCTTTACCTATGTATTTATTAAATTCACTTCCACCATTGGTTCCACTTTTCATACATAAATACATGCAAAACCAATCATTCAAGAGAACAAAAACCCACTTAATTCCCTAAAACTACCAACACACACACACACACATACACACATACACACACACACACACACACACACACACACACATATATATAATTTTAAGAATACACTTACTAAAATCTTGAATTTAATCCAAAAAGTCATATTAGCATTCACCTTTTTCAATTCCCTTGCCACTCTACCAACCTTCCCATAACATACAAAATTAAAGGCTTAGAAATTTCCCTATAAATTCTATATAAAAGCTAACATGAAATGTACTATTGATAACACTTATTCACATAATAAAAAACACTAGGGAAAAATTAAAAGTCATTAAACTAACCACTTACACAAGTTGGTGTCACTATTCACATAAACCTTCTATCTCTAATTCTAGCTTTCTCTATTGCTTTCTTGCCTAAAAATGATATTTTAAGGGTGGTGAAAGGTATATTTGAGGTGTAAATTAGGAGAAATAAGCTTGGTTGGATGCTTTGAAGAAGAAAAGAAATGGTGACTATGGCGGAGAGGAAGCATTGGTTGCCTAAAGGAGAAAAAACTGATTTTAGGTCTTTATTTTAAGCTAGATACTTATATATATGTTAAGAGGAGTGGTTGGATAGGAGACACTTATCCCATCCAAAGGCTTATATAAATTTTCTCTTGATTTCCACTTAAAAATTCACTTTACAAGGTTAGTATATCATTTTAATTCTCCTTTTATACCAAAAATTACAAAAAATGTTTAATTTGGTTGTCCCAAGGAAATCAAAATTAAATTCCAAGGGCAACTATTTAAATTAAGTAATTACATCCCTAATTAATTTTGTTAAATGGCTTCCCAACCTTAAAAAATTCCAAATTCAATTCTATTAGCTTTATTAGAAATTTTGACGTTGTGATATTTTTTGTTTATTTTAAGCAACTTCAAATTATTTTTCTATTTAGCTTTCACTGAGTTACTATTCATAAGACATTATCATGAAAACTTACATTTTTAACCTCATTATTGATCTCTGTTCCTTACCAAATTTCACCTAAAATTATTTTATAATATTTACTATAATCTTATTCACTCAAGTCGACCTAGGTCTCGAGAAGTACTATTCATTTTCCTTAGGTAAACACTATTCACACTCTACTTCACATTGTTCATTAGCAACTTAAACGACATCATATCGAGATAAAAATTAAACCTTCACCTACCTTTAACATGTACTTTCTAATAGTAAGGAAATCCCAAACATGTCTCGTAGGTCCCTATTCTTAACCTCGAGATGTACTATTCACCTTTCAAAAGGCACTGTTCATGTAATATAATTTACTAGATGTTATAATCCATCCAAATGCTTAAATAAATATTCACTTATTTACCCCTTAAAATTCACTTTATGATATTATTGTATCATTTTAATTCTACTTTTATACCAAAAATTAGGAAAATATATAATTTTAATGTCTTGAGGAAATCACAATTAAATTCCAAGGGCAACTACTTAAATTAAGTAATTACCTCTCTAAGTAATTCTATTAAATGGCTTCCCAACATTAAAAAATTCTAAATTATATTCCATTAGCTTCATTAGAATTTTTTACCATCAAGTTGTGCTATTTTTAGATTATTATGAGCAATTTAAAAATATTTTTCTATTCAGTGATTTACCATTCATGGGACACTATCATGAAAACTTTCCTTGCATGTTTAACCTCCTTATTAACCTCTATTCCATTCTAAATTTCACCTAAAATTGTTACATAATATTTACTATGATCTTGTTCACTCAAACTAACCTCGAGTCTCGAGAAGTCCTATTCACTTTCCATGGGAGAACATTACTCACCCTTTACTTCACATTGTCTATTAACCACTCAAACAACCTTGTATTGAGACCAAATTTTAACCTTAACCTAACCTTAACATGTGATTTCTAACAATAAGGAAATCCCAATCATGCCTCTGAGGTCCCTATTCCTGACCTCGAGATGTATGTTTACCTTTTGAAAAGCACTATTCGCGTATTGATATTTATCGACATTACATTATTCTTGCATGCTTGTGATGTGTCTACACATTTTACCTCAATTACACCATTAAACATTCACTGAGTGTATTGTTTTTATTTGCAATACTTAGGTAAAAGTACAATATACGAGTCAAAGACTTAATAACTACTATATATTAAAAGAATAATACTTTTGGTATTTTATTATTCTATACATATAATTATGTGATGTATTTGTATAGAGACACTTATATGTAGCTTATGAGGGATTGGGGTTAATTTAGATTTGTAATTATTTTGTAATCCTTAAAACAAGTTTGAATTTCATTTTATGCTTGTATGATATCTGTTCTTATTATATATGGTTAAGATTGTGTTGATAATGATTTAGGGATGGCAAGAGGACCAATTTGTGGTTCTAATGTAAGTGAGAGTTATATAAGTGCTATTTTAAAACTGTAGGTTTACTATTCATTTTGGGATAGTGTCCTGATACAGCCATTATGCTTCTAGTTTTTTGGCACAATAATTCCTAAAACGGTTTTAAATTTAAAAGTGAAAATTATGTAAGCAAGATTTTGGATACTATTGTCTCATTGTTCTTTCTCTTTCTTTTGTTGCTTTTTCAGCCCCCTGATTATTACATAACTCTTTGACCAAAGGAATTTGCTTTCTTCTCAATTATTTGACTTCGATTACAATGATTGATATTAGCTCTTCTTCATATTTCAAGTCCAATTGAACTTTAATACTTTCAAATTGAATCACATGGGAAGGGTATGACCTATATCTTTAAAGCATCGATTAATGAAAGACATATGAATCTAGGCCAATAATAGAGGTAAAGCTTGTGGATAGGCCACTAGACTAATATGTTCAATAATCTTGTATGATCTAATAAATCTACTACTAAGTTTTACTTTTTTCCAAAATCTTAAAACTTTTTCTAAGGAGAGACCTTTAGAAACACTTTGTCCCTAAAACACTTGAGAATCTAAGGTTTATGAATAGTACTTCTTAGGATGTGAATAGTATTTTTCAAAACTCGAGTTACACTAATATGACCCAATAAAAGTATTAATCATAAAATAAATTTAGGTAAAATTTCAAATGGTATCGATGTCATTAAGGTGGTTAAAAATGCAATTTAGTTTTTTTATAGCAGTAAGTTATGAATAGTAACCTAGTATAAAATGACCTAGGAATAACATGGCCTAATGATAAAACATTCTAAATAGTCTATTGGTATTAGAATTAGAATTTTTAAAGGTTAAGAAACAATTTATAAAAAAATGAACCAGAATTAAAATATTTATTTAATTTGGTTCCCTTCAATTTTTAAGTATGATTTTCTTGGAACGTACAAGTTTTTAATTAATTGAATTAACAGGACTAAAAAGTGATTTAAATGTGACTTTAAAGTAGGAGAATAAATTTTACAATACCATAAGAGGACAAGGAGTTATATTGACCATTAGAATTACATGTGGCAAAATCTAGGCCTTAGATTTCATTAACATATAAGGGATCATTTTTTGAATAAGTTAAAAAAAATTCCATCTTCTTCCACCTCAAATGGTATTAACACTTTTAAGCTCCCAAGCTAGCACCTTCTTCTTCCTTAAGCAATCAAAGTAAGCCTACCTCACCTCAATTCCAACTCAAACCACTTTCATAAAAACCATGGATTAATAATTTAGAGGAAGAAACTAAGAAGGAAGTCAAAATAAGGGTAATTTAGTGGTTAAAAAATGGAATGAATAGTAACCCTAAAATTGGTAACTATCCAATTTTGATGTCTAATATTTTTCTTAGATGTTATTCAATACCAATTTAATGTCTCAAAATTTAATTTCAAATTTAGAGTGTCTTAGGATTTTATTTGAATATTTCTAAGAATATTTACATTTTGTTTGAAGACAAAAAAAGAGAGTATGTAAGGAAAAGGCCAATAGAAATATAGAAAATTCTAAGTGGAGCCAAAACTGTTATTTGTAAGTTTATTAAAAAAGATATGTCTTATATGTGCATAATTTAAAAGTACAAATGTCTGTTTATGCATGCTTAATTTGTGTGTTTAATGTCTATAAGTATGTATAAATCGAAATTGATGGAATAACAATGTTTTATGACATTATTTGAATATAAAATGATCAAATATGGAATGGTTGTTTGTGTGCTATATAAGGGCTAATTAATGTATGCTTGTGTATAGCAACCATGGAAGTGTAATACGTGCATAGAGATATAAACAAGTTAAAGTGATGAACAAGTAAGACAAATTAGATGTTTAATTAATTTTTTATGTCACAATTAACCTAAGAAACGAATAGTATGTTGGCATCCTTAATATGGCCTAATAGGTAAGTGTATGTGTGAATGAGTATATTATGTTATTATAAGTGTTTAACGTAGAAGTAAGGCATATAAGTAGAAAATGTTACCATGGAACCATATGATAATGACTAAAATTTGAAATATAAACTTTGATTAAAACATGCTAAAATGGAAGAATGGATGAAATTAAATGAAATCAAGTATGTAACCATGAAATAAAGATGAACTATAGAGAATAATATAGGAAAATGTCATGTTAACATAATTAAGTTATTGAAAGTGGCATAATGGAATATGTGACATGAATATGTTTAATGTAGAATAAAGATAAATCATAAGAGTATGTAACTAATTTATCCTTATATATTGTCAGCATGTTAAGAACTTAAGTTACTAAAAGGAAAGACAAAAGTATATAGATAAGGAAATGAGTGATACAATCATGATTTCATAAGAACAAAAGAATATAAAAGATAGTATTTGAGTTAAGTAAAAGATATGGAAATAAATTGAATATCATAATTGCCCATATGAGTTAAATATCTTAGATTAGATAAGTTAACCATTCAACTAGGAATTTAACAACCGTTAGGACACCTTCGTTGTAACACCTATAAAACTAACTTCCATTAACAATACTTCTTCAGTTATGAAATAGGTTCTTAAGTAGTGGGCCTCACTATAGTGACTTAGAGAGGGGGGGTGCTAGACATGAAACTTTAAAAGCTAAAATAAGGCCTAAAAAAAAGAATTAAAAATAGCCATTTAACCAAAAAAAATTCTTTTACATTGATATCTAGTGAAATATGGACCTAGTTTGAGCTATGATATAAAACAGTCAAGATGTGCTTGAACTAACCCAAAAATAGCAAATTCTCAAGGTCTAAAATTCTAACTAGTTCAATGGTGAAAGAATTACAATTTTTTGACATTGATAACTAATTTTACTAAATTTCTTGTTTACACAATTAAATAAATAAGCATGTTTCCTTTTTCTTTTTAGCATAAGCTTTAAAAGACCCATAATTATAAAATTTTATAATTTTTGGTGTCTTAAGAAGTAATTTTGGTGAAAAAAAAATAAGAATAAGTTTTCTAAGATTAAAAGAAAACTAAGGAAAATACTAGCCATTAGATTGTAGTTTGATTACGTCGTGGCCGTTCATGTATATAAGTGATCTCACAATTTCCTAACACATATGATTAAGTGTTTACCTTATTCCTTCTAAAGGTGTGGCTGATGCCATTCTTGAAGATTTACCTCCCCCATTTTTATTTTTAATCTCACTAGAAATTAACACGAAACACTTAAATATTATACTTAAAATGCTCCTCATTGCATCTAGTTTGCTACTCTCCTATTTATTTATTGAGAAAAGAGAGATTTTATTGGAAAATAGAAGAGTTAATGTTAGGGTTTTGAAAACTAAAAAGCCAAGGTAACAAAATTTTAGGGTCCTAATATTTTTCTATGATATTACAAGTGTACAAAATTATGTTACAAATGTTATTTTTGAGTTTTGATTTGTGTATAATTTTTTATGAATTTTTCTAACTCAATACCTATTATGGAACATAGAGAAAGAAGGAGAGAGGCTTTTCAAAGGTAAAGAGGAGCAGTAAAGTGGTATTCAGGACACTAAGAAACTACTCTATAAGTGTATACAATAAAATATGTGTAGACATAAATTGTTTGTGCATTATTATGTTAAAAACGTATTACAAAAGTTATAATTTTAGTAGTTTAAATTGTCATAAAATTATTTTGATGGCATTATAAGGCTTAAAATATGCTAATTAAGTGAAAATAATGGTTAAATGATGATTACGTTAGAGTATGGATAAGTTGTGAACTTAGTAGTATATTATGTAAAAAAAGAAAAGGCAAAATGGTAATTTTGGACATTATGTGTAAATAATGTATAAATGTGCTATAATGGGATGGTTAATCATGTTAGAATAAAGATTGATGAATAAGAATGCATTTATGTTGAAAATGTGGTGCCTTATGAATATGTATGTGTATTATGCATTTTGTGTGTGCATGTATGTTACATACAGGATGTAATGAAATATAAATTGTAATGTAAGTATTATTGAGATGTCATTTATGATT
The DNA here is from genome assembly GCA_948208565.1 of Hura crepitans. Lineage (NCBI taxonomy): Eukaryota > Viridiplantae > Streptophyta > Magnoliopsida > Malpighiales > Euphorbiaceae > Hura > Hura crepitans. The sequence continues at coordinate 8,827 of CANXYI010125929.1, forward strand.
TTGGTATATAAGTCCACAAATGAGAAATTTTGTATTGAACATAATAGTATCAATGAAGTTAAGAAATGTGATTATGTGTCATGTAAGAAGAACATGTAATGTAAAATCATATAATGTAAAGTCTCGAAAGCAAATATGTGTTAAACAAGCTACTGGATATGTTGACCAGTCAACTAAGGAATTAGTGGCTGTAAGATATTTTGAATTATTTTTATATGGGTGTAACCCCTATTTGGTCCATTTGGGCTACTGCATATACACAAATAATATATTGCTATAATCCATTATATATGTTGACATATCATGATTATCTATGTGGGTGCAATTATCGGTAGGTTCAACCATGCATGTGTAATTTGAGCATGGATGATATAAACAAGTTAAATTGATTAACAAGTATGACAAATTAGATGTTTAATTAATTTTTTATGTGATAATTGACCTAAGAAATGAATAGTATGTTGGCATCCTTAGTTTGACCTATTGGGTAAGTGTGTATGAATAAGTATATTATGTTATTATAAGTGTTTAAAGTAGATATAAGGCAAATAAGTAGAAAGTGTTACCATGGAACCATGTAACAATAACTAAATTTAAAATATAAACTTTCATTTAAACATGCTAAAATGTAAGAATGAATGAACTTAAATGAAATTAAGTATGTAACCATGAAATAAAGATGAATTATGGAGAGTAATATATGAAAATGCCATGTTAACTTAATTGAGGTATTGAAAGTGGCATAATAGAATATGTGACATTAATATGTTTAATGTATAAAGATAAATCATAAGAGCATGTGACTAATTTATCCTCATATATTGTTGGCATGTCAAGAACTTAAGTTATTGAATGGAAAGACATGTATATGGATAAGGAAATGAGTGATGCAATCATGATTTCATGAGAACAAAAGAATATGAATGATTTTATTTGAGTTAAGTACAATATATAGAGCTAAATTGATTATCATAATTGCCCATATGAGTTAAACAACTTAGACTAGATAAGTTGACCATTCAACTAGAGAATTTAACAGTTGCTAGGACACCTTTGTTGTAACACCCATAAAACCAAGTTTCATGAATAATACTGCTTGACTTATGAAATAGGTTCTTAAGTAGTGGGCCCCACTATAGTGACTAGAGAGAGGGGGTACTAGACATAAAACTTTAAAAGCCAAAATAAGGCCTAAAATAAAAGAATTAAAAATAACCACTGAACCAAAAAAAATTCTTTTACATCAATATCTAGTGGAATATGGACCTAGTTTAAGCTATGATATAAAAAGGTCGAGATGTGCCTGAACTAACCCAAAAATAGTAAATTCTCAAGGTCTAAAATTCTAACAAGTCCAATGGTGAAAGAATTATAATTTTCTGACATCAATAACTATTTTTACTAAATTTCTTGTTTACACAATTGAAAAATTAAGCATGTTTCCTTTTTCTTTTTGTCACAAGCTTTGAGGAGTCCCTTGATTATGAAATTTTATAATTTTTTGTGTCTTAAGAAGTAATTTAGGTGAAAAAAAAACAAAAAGAATAAATTTTCAAAGATTAAAAGAAAACTAAGGAAAATACTAGCCATTAGATCGTAGGTTGGTTAAATCATGGCCATTCATGTATTTAAAATATATAAATGATCTAACTTATGCCTAACACACATGATTAAGCATTCATTTTATTCCTTCTAAGCTATGGCTAATGCAATTCTTGAATATTCCCCTCCCCCATTTTTATTTTCAATCTCACTAAAAATTAACTCGTAACCCTCGAACCTTATACTCAAAATGCTCCTTGTTGTGTCTAGTTTTCCTATTCTCTTGTTTATTTCTTAAGGAAAGGGAGATGTTATGGGAAAAGAAAAGAGTTGACGTTAGGGTTTTGAAAACTAAAAAGCTAAGTTAACCAAATTTTTAGGGTCTTAATATTTTTCTATGATGTTACGGGTGGCCAAAATTATTTTACAGATGTTATTTTTTAGTTTTGATTTGTGTATAATTTTCTATGAATTTTTCTAACTCAATATCTATTATGGAACATAAAGAAAGAAATAGAGAGGCTTTTCAAAAGTAAAGAGGAGTAGTAAAGTGGCATTTGGGACACCAAGAAACTACTCTTTAAGTGTATTCAGTAAAATATGTGGACATGAATTGTTTGTGCATTATTACATTGAAAACCTATTATAGAAGTTATAGTTCTCATAGTTTAAATTGTCTTAAAATTATTTTGATGGCATTATAATGTTTAAAATATGTTAATTAAGTGAAAATAATGGTTAAATGATGATTACATTAGAGTATGGATAAGTTGTGAACTTGGTAGTATATTATGCGAAAAAATGGCAAAATGGTAATTTTGGACATTATGGGTAAATGGAGTATACATGTTCTCTAATTGGATAATTAATCATGTTAGAACAATGATTGATGAATAAGAATGCATTATGTTGAAAATGTGGTGCATAATGAGTATGTATGTGTATTATGCATTTTGTGTGTATATGTATGTTACATACAGGATGTAATGAAACATAAGTTGTAATGTAAGTATTATTGAGATGCCATTTATGATTGTGGTATATAAGTCCTTAAATGAGAAATTTCATATGTAACATAATGGTATCAATGAAGTTAAGAAAGGTGTGAATGTGATTATGTGTCATGTAACAAGAACATGTAATGTAAAATCATATAATGTAAAGTTTTGAAAGCAAATATGTGTTAGACAAGCAACTAGATATATTGACCAGTCAATTAGGGAATTAGTGGCTACAAGATATTTTGAATTATTTTTATATGGGTGTAGCCACTATTAGGTCCATTTAGGCTACCACACATACACATATCATACATTGCTATAATCTATATATATATTGACATATCATGATTATTTATGCAGGTATAGCTATCGATAGGTTCGATAGAGCCATTGCACATAATTCTTATGGGTGCAATAGCATTAAGGTTTGATAGGATTCACTATATAATCATTGATCACCCATTATGCTTGTGTAGTAACCGTTAGGTAAAAAATGTGGGCCATTGCACAACATGATCCTAAAATCTATTATTTGGATTTGTGTCTATTAGAGATGGGCTAATCAATTAGTATAATTAAGAAATTGAAATTGTGTGCATTATAAGAGGAATAAAGGACTTCATATATTTAGAATGAGTAGGCATATAACATGACTAGAATATAGTAATGAGATAAGTATTAGTAGGTAAATAATGTGTATAATATTGTGCATGCAATTAGTATGGTTTAACTACATAGCTTTACATGCTTAATGTGCATTCATGTGTGTACCTGTGTAAGCATATTTTATTGAATACACCACTAAGATTTATGCTTAGCACATCACCTTTTTGATGTGTATGTAGTATATAGCAAGCCTCAATAGTATTATTACAATGCAAAGGAGATCCTATCAAGTGTTTTTGGTATATTATAATTTATATAGTGGGATGTAATATTATAGTAGTAGGCACTCATATGTAAGCATGATATGACTAAAGTATGATGATATGTTTTATTTTATAGTATGTTAGGATGTAGACATATTATGTAGGTTATGTTTTTATGATATGTATGTGTTTTTATGAGTTTGTATGATATGATGTGCCTACTTAAGAGATTGAGTTATGATGAGGACTAGAAGGGTCTAGGTGGTTAGCTATTGATTTAGATAATAAAGAAGTGTTATTTTTTATAGTTTTATTTTAGGATATGTTATGATGCAGCCGTTATGTTGACAATTTTTTTTAAAAAAAATGAGACAGTTAAGATGGTACGTATGTTCTTAATATGAAAGGGTTTTAAGAAGATAATGGTAAAGATAATGTAAGTTAGTTTTCATGTCATCTTTTATTAGGATTGGTAATGATTTGGGTATGAGGTATCACAATGTGGCATCCCTTATTTAGATCTACGTACCAGGTCAAGGGAGGGGTGTAACATTTAGTGGTATTAGGGCATATGTTTAGGCATTTCTATGTGCATTAGACTACATATGAGTGCTATTGGGTTCACATGTCTATACATTATATGACACTACACTACTTGAGGCTGATGTTTATTTCTTGACATAAATTAAAGATTATAGATTCAAGGTTACCAGTGAGTGAAGAAGAGGTTGTACAAAGTTGTATCCCACCAACAGTTAATAAGCTAGCATAAGCAGAAGCTTTAATGCCTAGTGATGCAACATAATCTTCATTTTCCTAGTCAGCACAGAAATAAGAACAAGCACAAGCACCACCACTATAGATGAATCAAATGACTAACTTATTGATAAAGACTATTGCAACAATTGTTTTACAACCACCACCAGTGTCACAACCACCAATACAATAGCAACCACTATTATGGGCACTCTAGAAGACTTATCTTAAAAGGAATAAAAAGATAGTAGCCATTGATTTTGAAGGATCTAATATAGATGGTACAACTAAGGTAGAATACTAGCTGGAGAGAATAGAGAGGATTTTATAGCAATTAAAATGCATTATAAAAGAGTCTAATTTTTGCCACATCATCATTGCAAGCATAGGCATATCTATGGAGGAAAATAGTTCTACAATGTAAAGCTATTGCAACTGTGACTTGGCATTTTTTCTTAAAAGAGTTTAAGAAGAGATATATCATAGGGAGATATGTAGCAATCAAAAGACAAGAATTTCTTGATATGAAGCAAAAAGGGAGATCAATTATTACGTATGAAAAGGGTTCTCAAGATTAAACAAATATAATAGTGAGATAATTCATACTAAGCAAGATAGATACAAGAGGTTTAAAAAAGGCCTCGATATAGAGATTAGATTACAGATAATAGTAAATAAGATTAATTATTTTTCCAAGCTAGTTATAGTAGCATATGTAGTGGAAGATATATTGAAAGAACATAAAGAGAACTTGTAGAAAAAGAGATCATTCACTACCAAACAGACAAGTTCAGCTCCAGAGGGGAGTAAAAGATAGAGAGAGAATCCTCTTACATAATCAACTAAGAGATAAGCTCAGACATAGAGATATGGGTAGAGAGGATAGTTTAGATAGCATTAATAGAGACTAGCTTCTAGTGCACCAGTCTACACAACTAGGAGCATATTTCCTACTTATCAAACATATGGTAGGAGACATAGAGTTGTATGATAGAGAACTATCCCTAGGTTATGTTATGAATGTGGATTAATAGGGCATTATTAGAAGGATTGCTTTAAGAGCATAGATGACTCCATAAAACATAAAGCACCATCACCAGCCCTAGTTAGGAGTTAGAAGGACAATAAAGGGGATAAAGCTAGTGGTAGTGAGAGGCTCAACCTCTAGCAAGATAGTATGCTATTTGAGCTTAAGAGGATTCAAACTCTCTTGATGTCAATGTTGGTACATTCTATTTCTTTCATTTACATGTTTTGGAATTATTTGATCTAGGTTCCACGCATTCATATGTACATACTACATTGGCATGAGAGAAAAGGTTACAATCAGAACCTTTAGATATAAAAATTATTATTTGAAATATGATAGGATAACATGTCATTGTTGATAAAATATGCAAGAATTATCTATTAACTATCCAAGGATAAACCTTTCCTGCCAATCTTATCGAATTACCTTTCAATGAATTTGACATTATCTTTGTAATGGATTGGTTGTCTAGATATCATGCTATGGTGGATTATAAATAGAAAAGGTTTTTTCTTCAAATAGTAGAAGAAGATGAAATCACAATTTTGGGTTAAAGAAAAGACATTTTATCTAATGTTATTTTAATAGTGATAGTAAGACGCATGATTCAAAAATGGTTTTAAGCACACCTAGCATATGTAGTAAATGTATAAAAAGTAGAACTTAAAATTAATTAAATACTACTAGTATTAGAGTTTTTTGATGTTTTTTTAAATGAGTTACCAGGATAACCACCTAAGCATGAGCTTGAATTTTCTATTAATGTGTATCTAAGCACAGCTACAATTTTAATAGCCCCTTATAAAATGGCTCTAACTAAACTAGATGAATTGAATGAGTAGTTATAGGAGCTATTACATAAAGGGTTTATTAGACTAAGTGTTTCACCACGAGGTGCACTAGTGCTATTTGTGAAGAAGAATGATGGGTACCTAAGACTTTGAGTTAAATATAGGTAATTTAATAAAGTGACAATTAAAAATAACTACCCACTGCCCAAGATCGATGATTTATTTGGTCATCTCAGATGAGCAGGAGTATTTTTAGAGATTGACTTGAGATCTAGGTACTATCAACTAAGGATAAAGGAATTTAATGTGCCTAAAATATCTTTTCTCACTAGATATGGGCATTATGAATTTTTAGTGATGCTCTTTAGGTTGACGAATGCCCCAGTAGCATCATAAATTTAATGAATCGAATATTCATGCCATATTTAGACTAG
>CANXYI010125996.1:0-11829 GCA_948208565.1 Hura crepitans
TAAGCGTAAGGACTACGGGACAATGTGTTTATGTATCTGTGGATATAAGTATCTCGAGTATAATATTATTACACACTTTTGAGTGTGAGCTCCTTCGGGTGCAACATTTTGCGTACCTTCGGGTGTGAGGCCTTCAGGCCAATGGTATCGGCTACCCAGCCTTGGATAGTTGTCTTGTTAGTATGGGCATAAGTTAAACGTAACATAATGGTAATTGCGACCTAAATGATGTAGTATTATGTGAAATTAATAATTTTGACATACTGATGGGTTAAACCTAAGAAATGATAAATGTAGTAATTATGGAGTTTAATACACATAAAATTGATGATTGGTGTAAAAAGGACTATGAAACCCGAACATGTAATAATGGCGCACATGAATGGTTATGATTAGAAATGCATGTTATTATACTCGCTATAATGTGTAATTGAGTATTTGTATATTTTTTTAGTGATATATAAGCACATTATGCATATGGTTTTTTTTTAATTATGCTAAGGGTAATTATATTGTGATTATGGACATAATGTGGGTTGTGTGCTTTTAAAGGCAACTATGTGCAACAAAAATGCATAATTATATGAAATTCATAATGTATGCATATGTGTGATATTAAATGTTTCAATTGACATATAGTGCATAAATGCATGCTTGAACCATCATATTTATGATAAAGTGATTACACCACTAAGCGAAAGCTTAGCGTATTGCCTCTTTGCTATGCGTAAGTAACAAAGTAGTAAATTAGAATCAAAGCTTCTACCCTACAAGAGATCACGAAGACTACCCTTCTAGGGTATTTTTTGTTCATTTTGTAAAATGATGATGATGTAAATATAGATAGTAATGCTCTTGTGATTCTAGAGGGATTGGGCCTAATCTATAAACATGGGTCAGTTTTCTAACTAAAACTGTATTTATTGTAAAAGCTTTATATTTCTTGCATGACTTGTATGATAACTCTTAATATTGCATGTGAGAATGCTACCTGAGATAAGCCTAATGCTCTGTGATTTTTTTGATGAGTTTTGAGGGTCAAGAGGACCTATTTAGAGTTAAGATGCATTGTACGTTAACATAGAATTGTTTTTAATAGGTTTACTAGTTAGGAAAGTGTCCTAGTATAGCAGTTATGCTGTCAGATTTTAGACATGATAACCCTATTAGTTGCCTCGTAAAGTGGGCTAAATGGTTTTCAGTGTTTTTACAACTCCATAAGTAAAGAAATTATTTAATTAATAAAAGTTTTAATTTAATCTAGTTTTTATAGGTAACAAAATTAGATATCAGTTGTGCTGATGCTCTTAATTCGGGCTCAGTGTATGAAACGGGTAGAGGGCATCACACTTTAGTGGTAACAGAGCTCCGATTTAGGTTTTCCTCTAAACCTATAGGTTACACAAGAGCACTATAGTATATTTACATCATAACAATTTACATGTGGGGTTTATAATATATTTCTCTTACCTATAAATATGGAGATGAGTTAGAGTACTACCCGCAGTGAAGAGGAAGAAATAGAGAGCCATGCTCCTATGACTGTTGGGCATGAAGGGGCATAACCAGAGTATGTGACCTTCGGTGATATGGGACATGTAGCACTTAGATAGCAGGGTTAGTCGGCTTAGCTAGAGATGATGTTAGAGTCCATCAGGCAGGCAACAGTGGCTGCAACAGCTCCTGCTATTGAAGTTACTACAGTACATATAGCTCTACCTCCAGTACCTCAAGAACAGCAGGCTTTTTAGAAGACATACATAGAGTAATTATTAAAGAATGGGGCTAAGTTCTTTAAGGGTGAGGAGCTAGATGAGTCAAGTAAGGCTAAGTATTGGCTAGATCAGATACTCAGGATTATACAACACTTGAAGTGTCCTCAAGAGGAGTATACTGCGTGTATTACTTTTATGCTATTGAAGAAAGCTTTGAAGTGGTGAGAGGCCATTATAGAGCATAAGATGGCTGATGATCATAAATATGAGTTCTTTTTTAAAGAATTTAAGAAGAAGTACATAACTGAGCATTACCTAGATCAGAATTACTAGGAGTTTATGGATCTGAAGAAGAAGCATAAGTCTATATCTAAGTATGAGAAGGAGTTTGCTCACTTGAGCAGATATGCTAAGGTAATGGTGGCTACAAAGGAAGATCTTTGCAAGAAGTTTAAGGAGGGGTAAAATTTGGACATTATGCAACAAGTTGCTTCAATGTAGATCAGGAATTTTTTAGCATTAATAGCAGCTTTTCATACCATAGAGGTGGTATATTAGCTAAGACAGAAGAGAGATAGCTTCAAGAAGAGGTCGTATGGATAGGGATAGGGTAGTTCTAGTTATACAACTAATAAGAAATAGAAAAAGGACCAATCCAAGCATCAGTAGAGCAAGAAGTTAGATTGATCTCAGAGGTCAAGATAGGGTTCTAGAGCATAGACTTAGACATCAAGTGCTCCTAAATCTATGACTGGAAGTTTTCTAACACCAGCTTGTGAGACTTGTCACAAAAAACACTGAAGTGTCTATTGGAAAACTATACTAGGAGTTTACTAGGGTTGTGGATCCAGTGAGCATTTCTAGAGAGATTGCCTAGTGAGGCCACTATAGTTATCATAGAAAAGGGATAAGAGAGACATTGGGAGTAGAGCTAGGGTTAGTTAAAAGGACAAGTTAGAGAGCAGAGCTCTAGCCAGACAATATGCTACACAGGCTAGAGAGGAGGTAGATGCCACAGACGTTATTGTAGGTACTTTCCATATCTTTAATTTACCTACTTTAGCACTGATAGACCCTAGGTCCATACATTCATATATCTATATAACACGGGTTATAGATCAGGGTTTAGAGTTAGATGACCTTGGTTTTGATATGATGGTTAGCAATCTGATAGGACAACATATCATAGTGAACAAAGTATATAGAAACTATCCCATAATGACATGGTTTCTTAGCGAATCTCATTAAATTGTCATTCAATGAGTTCAATCTTATCTTAGGCATAGATTGGTTTTCTAAGTATCATGTCTTAATGGATTGCAAGAGGAAAAGGATCACGTTACAAGCTAGTGATAGATTAGAAGTGATAATGATGGGTGAAAGATCGGATTGCATGGCTAATATAGTATTAGTAGTTATGGCTTGAAGAATGATGGAAAGGGTGTCAAGCCTACCTTGCATATATTGTTAACACTAAAAAAGAATTATTAGAAGCAAGTTAGATTCCTATTGTGGCTGAGTTTAGGGGTGTTTTCTTAGATGAATTACCTAGTTTACCACTAAAATGGGAGTTAAAATTTGGAATTGAGGTGATGCCAAGCACAATACCAATTTCCATAGCTCTATACAGGATGACTCCTATAAAGCTGAAGGAATTGAAGATATAGTTGCAAGAGCTTCTTGATAAAGGTTTCATTAGATTGAGTGTTTCACCATAGGGAGCACTGGTTGTATTTGTCAAGAAGAAGGACAGTTCTTTAAGATTTTATGTGGATTACAGGCAATTGAACAAAGTCACCATTAAGAACAAATATTCATTACTGCAAATCAATGATCTTTTTTATCAGCTTAGAAGGGCAGGTGTCTTCTCTAAGATTGATCTTATCAACTGAGAGTGAAAGAGGCGGATATACATAAGACGGCTTTTAGGACTAGATGTGGTCACTATAAGTTCCTATTGATGCCTTTTAGGTTAACTAATGCACCGATGGCATTCATAGATTTCATGAACCAAATTTTCAAGCCATTTCTAGATCAATTTATAGTAGTCTTCATCGATGACATCCTTATGTATTCTAAGGACCGAGAAAAGCATAAGAAATATCTATGAATAGTTTTATAGATCTTAAGGGATAAGAAGCTCTATGCTAAAATTAGCAAGTGTGAGTTTTGGCTAAAGGAAATGACATTTTTGGGGCATATAGCATTGATAAAAAGCATAAGGGTCAATATTAGCAAGATTCAGGCTGTAATGGAGTGGAGACCACCTAGGAATACAATTGAGATCATGAGTTTCTTAGGTTTAGCTGGATATTATAAAAGGTTTTTAAGGGGTTTCTTTGATAGCAACCTCTATGACATGTCTTTTGAAGAAGGATGTGAAGTTTGAGTGGTATAGTAGATGTTAAGAGAGTTTTGATAAGCTCAAGAGTAAATTAACTGAAGCTTTGATTTTGGTTTAACTAGTGTCAAGAAAATAGTTCACCATATACAATGATGCCTCACTGAATGAGATAGGATGTGTACTCATATAGGATGGCAAAGTTGTTGCTTATGCTTCACAACAATTAAAACCTTATGAGAAAAACTACCCTACACATGACTTAGAACTCGTAGCCATTGTGTTTGCTTTAAAGATATGGAGGCATTATCTTTATAGGTAAAAGTGTTATGTCTTCATCGACTACAAGAGTCTAAAGTATTTGTCGACATAGAAAGAGTTAAACTTGAGGCAAAGAAGATGGATGGAGTTAATTAAAGATTATGATTGCCTTATTAACTACCATCTTGGAAAAGCTAATGTGGATGCCTTAAGTAGGAAGTTTATGTCAGCTTTAAAGTCGATACATGTCAGTTTGAAGCTGTAAGATGATAGTGGTTTGTTAGCTGAGCTACAAGTCAAGACAAGTTTGATGTAGTTAGTGAAGGATTCATAAAAGAATGATCATAGGCTTCAGAGTATCATGAGTATAACCCAAGAGGGGAAGTCTACCGAGTTTGTGATCAAGGAGGATGGTTGTTTGTATTATCATGAGCGCCTTTGTGTACCATATGGTAAAGATGTAAGATAGCAGATTATGCAAGAAGCACATAATACACCATATACTATACATCTGAGCAATATTAAGATGTACTAAGATTTGAAGATGATCTATTGGTGGCTAGGCATCAAAAGAGACGTAGCTGATTATATGACTAGATGTCTCACTTATCAACAAATGAAGGCTGAGCATCAAGTTCCATCCGGTTTGGTAAATCCCTTATCAATTCCAAAATTGAAATAGGATCAAGTCACTATGGATTTTGTGATTGGACTATTGATGACAAGGAATGAGCATGGTTCTATTTAGGTGGTGGTTGATAGATTGACCAAGTCAGCTTACTTCATTCCAATAAGAAAGGATTATTCCTTAGAAAAGTTGGTTGAACTATACATTGATGAGATAGTTAAGCTTTATGGAGTGCAATCTTCTATTATTTTATATAGAGATCCCCATTTTACGTTAAGATTTTAGAGGAAACTCCATAATGCTTTAGGGACTAGGCTTAGTTTCAGCACGACTTTTCATTCTCATACGGATGGTTAGTTAGAGAGGCTTATTCAGGTGCTTAAGGATATGCATCTAGCATGTGCCATATAGCTCAAGGGCAGATGGGATAACTATATCCCTTTAGCGGAGTTCACTTATAACAACAGTTACTAGGTAAGACTTGGTATGGCTCTTTATAAGGCATTGTATAGGAGATGATACAGGACTCCTTTATGTTGGATTGAGTTGAGTGAGCATAAGATTATGGGACTATATTTGGTTAAGGATGCTGAAAAGAAGGTGAAAATCATCAGAGAAAGGCTGAAGGATACTTCAGATAGATAAAAATCCTATATAGATTTAAAGAGAAGAGACATCAAGTATAAAGTTAGTGACAAAGTCTTTTTTAAGGTATCTCCATGGAAAAAGGTGTTGAGGTTCAGGAAGAAAGGAAAGTTGAGTCCGAAGTTCACTGGACCATACAAGATCATAGAATGTGTGGGTTTATTAGCCTATAGACTAACTTTACCTCCAGAATTGCAGTAGATTCATGAATGACACCTATATGTAGCATGAATAGTACTTTTCGAGGATGAGAGAGCAGTATCCACATCTCTTTAAATCAGGTATGTCGAGGATGGCATCTCTTTTAAGAGGGGAAGAAATATAATGACCCTAAAATCCCAACTCTCATGAATAGTACTTTTCGGGGTGAATAGTGCTTCTCAAAACCCAAGTCGTACTAAGTGTACCAACGAGGAGTATTAATTATGAGAGAATTTTGGGCAAAGTTTGAAGCCAATCTGAAGTCATTTGGATGGTTAAACATGCTAAAGAACATTTTACGGCGGTGTCCTATGAATAATGCCATAGGCAAAGCTGAATTGTAAAATAAATTAAAAGTAGCTCAAAATAATATGAAAATGTTACTACCTAATACTCAAATATTCTAAATAGTCCTTTGGTTTTGGAATTAGAATTTTTAGATATTAGGAAGTATTTTTAAATAATTTTTAGGAAAGAAAATATATTAATTTTTTAGGTTTCCTTCATTTTTTGAGCTCGAGATTTTAGGGAAAATTAGAGAAGGAATTTATCTAATTTTGGGAAGAAAAATAAGGGAAATCTAATATTCCTAGAGGGGATAAAAATTTTACAAAATTTTTGGGAAAATAATTTTTAAAAATTATAAATACTAATTTCCCTCCTATTCTTTTCATTTTCACCCACTTCCTCCCTATATTCCCTTCAAGCCAACACCTTTATCTTCTCCCCTCTCCTTTGTTTCTTTCTTCACACATTCCCACCCACCATTAAAAACATGTCCCGAAGGGTAGAGTATCCTGAACTAAACCTGTAGACACTAAGAAACTAGAATTTAGCGGAGTATCTTAAGAGGAATCGCGATTTCCTTCCTAAGGTAAATAGTGCACATCCGATAATCAGGTAATTTTATTTCATTTTTAATATTTTTCCTAGGTTCCTTGGGTGTCCAAAAGAGTATATATAGGCTCATTTTGATTTTTGAATTTTGTTACGATTTTATATGACTTTTTTAATAATTGAACCTATTTGAATTCGTAGGCGAAAACTCAAACTAAGATTCCTGAGGCAAGGAAAAGGCCCAAGAGAGCATCGGCCACCCTGGATGACCTATCTCAGTATGTGTAATGACCTTAAATTAAATAAAAATTATATAATTATCATTATGACATTTAGACATAAATGAGGTAATTAATGTGATAATGTGTATTAAAGGCAAATTTGGCATGAATGACATTAATGGATGATGAATGCATGTAATATGCTAGCCTAGACCTTATTCTGTATGTGTCAAGCATATTTGTGGTGAAATTAAGTGATAAATACATTATGTGAATTTGTGCATTTTAAGATGTTATATGTAGTTAATGTGCACTTGTGCGTGTATCATTAATGATGGAATATGCATTTATGTGATATGAATGAGATGCCAATGGTGAGAATAGGTGGCTGAATGGTCACTAGATGATGTTATACACCTATATGTAGCATTATGGCTAAAATGAGCCATTAACGCATGTTAATTCATGTATGACCATAAATGATAGATTCACATTAAAGGATATGACTTGAGCATCCATACGTGTTGTATAATAATTAAAATGAGTTATGCATGTGAAATTTTGGCCTTGCACATTTAGAGGCCAAAATTTCATGGTTAGTGAGTTGTATGTGTAATTTGTGACTTATGTATGTGAATGACTTCAATAGCATGTTTTGTGCTTAAATGTCATTCCGAGTGTCCACATGTGATGACTAGAATATGTGTGTGTGCTTAGTGATAGCCGAATGTATTAAATGACTAAATGGTGTGAATTAGGCACTTTTATGGAAATAAATGCATGTATGAGTAATGAAAAATGAAAATGACTAAAATATGAATATGAGAAGTTTGAAATGTCTATTTGCATGGGTATAGGCTATAGGAAGTGGCTAAATGCCATTTTGTTTCAGGTACAAGTGATTGCCCTTTTATATTCACTAAAGGCAGATAAATCACCAAATACTAATATTATATGTAAAATGGTATGTAATGCAAAATGTGATTATTATGCGTACCCGTGATGTATTAGACATTATAGAGCATATTAACAATGAAAGCAATGGTATGATATATGGTTATGATGCCGTATTAGTATCCTAGCTTTTACACTTAGGCAATATGACCATTTGGTGTTAGTAAACTTATGTGAACCTAAATTGGCTATACTATGTGTTATATGACATATGCTACTTGGCATGAGTTTTTAGGCCTCACTAAGGTGCGAAAGGGCCAATGTAATCAATTTATGCAAGTTGAGACATAAACAACGTTATATGTTAAAAATGGTTAAAATGGAATAAATTGACAAGTTTAATAATGCCTATTTAGTTAAACAACCTAGTTTCGATAGGTTAATCGGTCAACTAGGATTTAGCAGCTGTAATGCTTACCTTTGGGTATGAGACCTATAGGTTAATGTTTATGTATCAATGGACACAAGGCTTTTGAGCTAGTATTTTCATGTGCCTTTGGGTACGAGGCTTATGGGTCAATGTGTTTACATATCTACGGATATGAGTGCCTTCAAGTACAATGTTATTATGCACTTTTTTGTGTGAGCACCTTCGGCTGTAACATTTTATGTACCTTCAGGTGCAAGGCCTTCAAGCCAATGGTATCCACTATCTAGCCTTGGATAGTTGTCTTTTTAGTATGGGCATAGGTTAAACATAAAATAATTATAATTGCGACCTAAGTGATATACTAATATATGAAATTAATAATTTTGACATAATGATGGGTTAAACCTAAGGAATGATAAATGTAGTAAATGTGGAGTTTAATACACATAAAATT
This sequence comes from Hura crepitans, assembly GCA_948208565.1. Lineage (NCBI taxonomy): Eukaryota > Viridiplantae > Streptophyta > Magnoliopsida > Malpighiales > Euphorbiaceae > Hura > Hura crepitans. Next base: position 8,628 of record CANXYI010125996.1, read on the forward strand.
GATGATTGGTGTAAAAAGGACTATGAAACCCGAACATGTAGTAATAGCACACATGAATGGTTATGGTTCAAAATGCATGTTATTATACTCAATATAAAGTGTAATTGAGTATGTGTATATTTTTTAGTGATATATGAGCACATTATGCATATGGTTATTTTTAATTATGTTAAGGGTAATTATATTGTGATTATGGACATAATATGGCTTGCGTGCTTTTAAAGGCAAGTATGTGCAACAAAAATGCAAAATTATGTGAAATTCATAATGTATGCATATATGTGATAATAAATGTTTCACTCAACATATAGAGCATAAATACATGCTTGAACATCATATTCAAGATAAAAGTGATTACACCACTAAGCGAAAGCTTAACGCATTGCCTGTTTGTGATGCATAGGTAACAGAACAGTAGATTAGAGTTAAAGCTTCTGCCCCACAGGAGATCATAAAGATTGCCCTACTAAGGTACTTTTTGTTCATTTTGTAAAATGATGATGATGTAAATATAGATAGTGATACTCTTGTGATTCAAAAAGGATTATGCCTAATCTATAAACATGGGTCAATTTTGTAACTAAAACTGTATTTACTGTAAATGCTTTATATTTCTTCCATGACTTGTATGATAACTCTTGATGTTGCTTATGCGAATGCTAACTGAGATAAGCCTGAGGCTCTGTGATTTTTCTGATGAGTTTTAAGGGTTCAGAGGACCCATTTGGAGTTTAGATGTGTTGTATGTCAATATAGAGGTCTTTTTAATAGGTTTACTATTGGGCAAGTGTCCCAAAATAGCCATTGTGCTACTAGATTTTAGACACGATAACCCCATTAGTTGCCTCATAAAGCGTGCTAAATGGTTTTTAGTGTTTTTACAACTCCATAAGTAAAGAAATTATTTAATTAATAAAAGTTTTAATTTAATCTAGTTTTTATGGGTATGGAATCGAATATCAATTGTGCTAATGCTCCCTATTTGGGCCCGGTGTACAGGATGGGTAGAGGGCATCACAGTTTTGGTATAAGTATATGAGTTGAGATTGTATAACATATTTTGTGCACACTCTTTAGTTGTGTTTGGCGAACAACTAACAATTAGACCAGGTAAGGGGTTTCACAGTTTTAAATATTCCAATTTAATTTCTTAAGCTCTAATTATAATCATATACAATAACTTTAACTAAAATAATTAATTCAACATAATTAAATTAATTCTATAATTCAAAAAAAATTCAATAATTCACCATTAATGAATGCACTTACCAATTGATTCTCCTCACTTTTAGCCTTGTAAAAACCTGTTGAATTTTGCTTTTATCCCTTCTAAGATTGTTTTTCCTCATTTATTCTCCTTCCCTTCATCTTTTACTCTCAAAGAATAAATTAAACCAATTAGATCACATAAAGTTTAATTAACTATAAAATCATTAAATTAGAGTTTTAACAAGCCCATTTAGATAGTTGGAATTAAAGAAACTCACTAAATACATGCTTAACCACTTTCCACATAAACTCTTTTCTCTCTTTTTTCCATAGCTCCTTTCAAAATTCCTTGAGATTGAATAAAGGGCTAAATGTATTTAGGTGTAAACTATTATTTAAGGGTGAAATTTGGTGGGTTTATGTAACAAATTTAAAAAGGAAAATGGAAGTAGAGAGGTTGGGTGAATTTCAGCCATAGAGCTAAGTGGAAGATGATTAATTTTTTTCTTTTCTATTTTAATGTAGAATTACTCTTTATATGCACAAATTAATGGCCCTGATTAATTCTAGTAAATAAATCAATGGAGTATTTGTTATGCCATATGTAACTTAATTTAATTTCATTCTATAATTTTATTAATTCATTTAAATTTTGGATGGCTAGGATCTCTCATGTACTGTTACATCTAAGGCTTATGACACTCCTCACTCGACCCGAACACTATATCTAAATGACAAGTAACACACAACCTAACCTCATATTTCTAATGCTTGAATGAGCACAAATTTTTATAGAGAACTCACTTAGCACAAAAATCTCATTAATCATGGCCTACTTGAACTTCACTTCAAGGTTAGATTACTTAAGGAGTCTTTGTATCGAAAATTCAGCAACGTGACAGCTATATTAGTGACACTATTCCCACTGTGAATAATAACCAATAAAAAAACAACACTACTATACATAACAACATCATTAAACCACACCTCATGATCCTTCTGATTAGTCTCCTAATTCTAAACAACACAATAATCACAATTCAAGATCTTATTCTATATCACTATCACCAAATCAATAAGCATACACATATTCACATGTTTCTAAGTTTCTAAGTAAAAGCAAACCAACTATACATAACTTATAAGGATTAAAAAACATTCACATTTACAAGTTTAGGCCCACCCTTTAATATTAAATATAAGTGCCATTCTATGTGGTATATCACATAATAAATTACAAAATGTGTATACCAAAAGAAACTAGTGGTTTAATCTACAAATGCTTAAGGCTTCTGTAACACCCCTTACCCCTTTCTATATGAAATAGGCAAAAAGCATCACTTCCCACTGGGGTCACCCATCCTAGGATTTCCCCAGGGGTCTTTCATTTAACTCTTATTGAACTTTGACTAACCTTGACTTCATACACCCTTAGACCTATTTTGATCATTTACTCACTTGATACTGTCTATTTTAAACTGTAAATATTCTTATCAGGCACTACCAGATATTTTCAAAAATTCGGGCAGCATAGTGGCTACCTTGGTCTTTAACCTAAATAAACTTGCAAAGAAAAGCACTTTAAAATCATTTCTCCTCCTTATTCCTCCTCTGGACCCTCTGGTCCTCGAGAAATAAACTAATCACACTGCACCACATTCAATTCACATCACACAAATTCATAACTCCTTCAACAGACATGTAGATAAACCAAGCAGTTCTATATATATATACATAGTTGTATATACATACATTCTACAATTTAGTACATACACAAGTTATACTACATACACTAACCCTACATATATGAATGCAATAATATAAATAACCAAAAAGGAAAGAAAAATAGAATACCAAAAGACCTCTAGTAGCTACACTGGTGGTGGTGCTTGATGCTGCTCCGCACTCTGTCTACTACCTACACATCGGAACACCGACACGCTGAGTAGTAGACTCAGTGGTGGAATATAACAATTATATTATGTCATGTAAT
>CANXYI010126036.1:0-13016 GCA_948208565.1 Hura crepitans
TTTTATCATAAATTCTTCATACTAAATAAATCATATAACGCCCAAATCTCATGTATGTCATTATATGCCATATAATAACCATTATTTCACATTAAGTGTACATTGTCCTTTACCAATATCTTATCATACCATATGCACACATATCTTCCCATATTATCATACATACCCATATCCATGTATCATGCCATAATCATACATATATTTTCACATGCCATGTTTCTTTTTATGTTACACATGTTATTACCATCATGTTACATCATGATTGACATCATGGCACATCATGTACACATGTCATGCATATATGCACATGCCATGACATACATAAGACCATACATATAGCATGTATTTTTGCATACTTTTCACATCCTAAACATATCCATATCATCATTATCACATCCAATTTACATCATAGCATACATATTACACCAAATCAAGCACACACATACTTGAACCAAAACTTTCATACACATGTTTATGCATATAAACAAACAAACACATGTTGGCATGCATCTATTGTATTAAATACACATACCTAAAGTATCTTTACACCTTTTTCCACCTTTCAAAGGCCTTGTTTGCCTTGGTTCTTCACAATCTCTCCTTGAACCTACATAATGGAACTCTAGCTTTAAAAATTCATATAAAATCATAGGAAGCTCCAAATAGAAATCTATAAACATGAAAATTCTTAGAATTTCAAGGACTACATGATCCTAAAATAAAAACTAGGAAAAGAGCACTTACACTCAATAATGGAACTATTCACCTCATACACAAATCTTTCAAACGTGAGTTTTTTAGGTGATTTTAAAGGTAAAAATGAAATCTAGAGGTCATAGGGGTCTGTTTCCATATAAGACTTGTGAGATTTAGTGGTGTTTTGGTGTGGGTTTGAAGCAAAAATGGAGAGAGAGCTTTTTTGGAAAATGGCATCACTTTTAGGGTATTCTAAAGGTTGAAGGTGGCTTCCTCAGATATGTAAAATGATGTGCATGAGTGGGGAGCCCTTATATATTAGTGGTGGGTGTGCGAGATCATGACACGTGGTGATCTAACGGCCCATAAAAATCATATTTCACTTTAAATTTTGGAAAATTTTTAAAATTATTTTAGACTTCTAAAAGTAGTCACTTTTATTTTAAAAATCCTTGATTAGGCCCATTTACGGCCCTGCAAAATTTCAAGCCTAAACTCCGATGGCAAGTGGGTGTACTATTCACTCGCTATAATAAGAAATTCTAAAAAAAATATCAAACGACCTCAGAAAATTAAAATTCCTTCACCAATGAACTCATTGGAATTTTTGACCTTCAGGGTATGCTATTTTCAAGTTTGTTTCGGCACATCCTGGGTCATTCCTAGCACAACCCCATTTTAGGTTATTATTGACTAGTTTTCTACCTAAAATGAATTATTGATTTTGCTAAATTTTTAAATTAATCCATTTTCTTTATTTTCTACCCTGTCAAAGTTTTATGGCCAGTATACACCTTCACTAGCCTTACAAAGTTATCCCGGCTTCTTAGGAACACTATTCAGGCCTCAGCGCTACTATTCATGAAATGTTGATCTGCGGGCGTTACAAATCTACATTGGAAGACCTGAATTTTACCTTAATGAGTTAAAGAAAAAAATCACTAGAAGTAAGATAATGGGTAAGGAAAAGGCTAGTTAAGCATTAAAAGAGAGCTTGTTTTGGGGTTTATGTCAAATGTGACATGTTGCTTAACAACCTTTGTGAATGCTCAACAACTTCGTAATGGCTGCAAGGGATAAGCCAATAACAACAATGTATGAAATCATAAAGACAAAAATAATGTCAAGATTATACAACAAAAAAGAAAGGATGAAGAAAATTAAGGTTTATTATGCCCAAAGATAAAAAAAAAAAAAAAGCTAGACAAGATTAAAGAGTACATTATCTAGTGGGAGCCAATATTCTCTGAAGGACAAAGGCTATAAGTGAATAGGTGTAGAACACAATTCATGGTTGACATGGATGGAAGAATATGTATGTGCAGAAGGTGGCAGTTGACTAAAATTCCATGTGTCTATGTAATTGATGCCATCTATGGTAACAATAAAGAGCTAAAGAAATTTATTAATTCTTGTTGTCATGTGTAAACTTACTTAAAGGTCTCTAAGTTTGTAATTTAGCCACTGGATGCACTAGAGAAATGGACTAAAGTTGATGAGACTGCTCCTATTACACCACCACCTAAAAATAACCTAAAGGAATGTAATACGTTGGGAAAAGTTATAAGAGGAGTAATTAATGGTTGTTGCTACAGCTGTTATAGTAAAACAAAGTTTAAGCAAGGTGGGAAGAGTCTCTATTACTTGCAATAAATGTAAACAAGTTGGTCACAATGGCAAAGGATGCAATAGAATAGCCATTTCCCAAGGTTCTAGTCAAAACCAACCAACCATAGTACAATTAATGCCTAATGTAGAATTTATTTTGACACTTATGTTATTTGAATCCTCTATTATGATCCACTGCTTTCATTTTATTTGTTTTTAAGGTACAAGTAAAATTGTTAATGCATTTACGTCTACAAATAACTAAATTGCAATATGTTCATGCAAGGTATAACATTTGTACTTGCTTAAGTTTGAAAAATAATATGGATGTTTTTCTTGATGCTTTTGTGTTTCCTTTTGCAAGAAATTGTAAATAATGAAAGCAATGCAATGAGATTTTTGTTTTTTTACAAATAAATAATATGGATAATAGAAGCAATGAAATTGGATTTTATGTGTAGAGATAGATAAAGTGGATAATAGAATAATAAAAATGCTTTTTTTTTTGTTTAACTATAAGCAAATTGCTGCAGATTAACTATTTACATTTTACATTTTCCTAGGATATGTAATATGCAAGTGTTTACTTGCACTTCTAAATTTTTATATTTTAGATATTTTAAGATGTGTAATATATGTAAAAAACATAACATTGCAAAATTATAGAACTATGATATTCTAAACCAGAAAGCTGGAAGATGATTATTATTCAACATAAATAAATAACTTTACATAGCCTTATTAAAAATTCATACTAACACAATTAGATGACATAACTAAACTACTAAAAAATAAGAATAAAACTAGCAATTGAATAAATTTAAAAATATTCATATAAAAATTAACATCTTAAATCTATAACTAACTATAGACTTGGTCAATTAGATATTAAGCCATTATTCTATGACTATTGAGCTGATGTTGTAAATCTTGAACACTCCCCCTTAACATCAACTCTCATTCATTTGGCCATGCCTAACTAATGACAAGACGCTTTGAACTTATTGATGCCTAAGCCTTTTATGAACAAATTTGCAATTTGTTCATCTATCTCAATCTACTCCAGCATAATCTCACCTTGCAAAACTTTTTCTCTAACAAAGTGATAGTGTACTTTAACATGTTTAGTTCTTGCATGAAGAATTAGATCCTCTGCCAAACGAGTTGCTAATTGATTATTATAGTATAATGGAAATTGTATAGTTAACTTATTAATGTAGATATCTTATCAATTGAATTAACCATATACTTTTTTAAGCTGCCATTGTTGTTGCATGATACTTTACTTCTTTTATTGACAAAGACATAATTGGTTGCCTTTTATTGCACTAAGAAATTGCTCTCTACCCAAGTTTAAACACATATCCAAAAGTTGAGTAACGAGTGTCATGATCTCATGCATAATCATTATCACAATAACCAATTAGCTTGCAATTTTTATTTTTCTTGTACAACATATCAAAATCAATTATACTTTTCAAATATCTTAGCATTCACCAAATAGCTTTCATATGAGATTTCTTAGGATTTTGCATATACCAACTCATCACACCAATCGCGAATTAGATATCAATTCAAGTTAAAGTTAGGTAGATTAGACTAACTATCAATTGACGATGCATTATTGTATCTTCCAAATCATTTACTTTATTCACACATATTTTGATATTTAGTTCTATCAGTGTTGAAATAAGCTTAAACCTTATCATTCCAAGTTTCTTCAAGAAATCTTTGGAATATTTTTTCTAATGAAGAAACATCCCTTCTTGAGTATAGTTAACCTCTAAACCAAGAAAATGGTATATCCAAGTTCTTTCTTTAGAAATTAAGTTCCACTTCGTTTGAACATTTTCTTCTTCACTCAGTTATGGCTACATCTTCGATATACACTAGCATAATAGCTAACTTTCTGCCATTGACTTTGACAAATAAACTAAAATCTATAGGTGTTAAAGAATAGCCACTTTGAGTTAGAAGTTAAGCAATTTTACCATATCAGGCTTATGGAGCTTGCTTTAACCTATAGAGTGCCTTTTGTAGCTTACACATATATTTAGGATAGTCTTGGTTTTAAAAACCCATTACTAGAATCAAAAAAATAATCATTCATGGTTTGAAACCTAAGTTTAGAGGTTTTGATGCTGCAGTACAAGGATGGCCAAACCAACTATCACTTATTGAATTTGAGAAATTACTAGTAGGTTAAGAAGATATGGCTAGAATTTCACTTAAAGGTAGGGATAAAGCACTCTACACTAACATTAGTAAAAAGAACTCTAAGAAGCACACTTCTGGTGGTTCTAAAAATAATGATTACAAGGCTCAGAGCCTAATGGCCTTACAATCCAAGAAGATCCAAGGTCCATAATGATGATGATGAAGAAACCTAGAGAGTTAGTCTAATTAATTTACAAGCTAGGCCCACAAAGAAGACATGTGAGACTTAAAGCCCAAGAAACAAGACTCAATGAACTTGTGGCCTTTGAGATTCAAAGGAGTATAAGCTCAGGTAGAAAAAGGAAAAAGAGACATATGGCCTCCAAAACTTAAAGGAATACTAGCTCAGGACAAAAAATTGAAGGCAAGTCATAACTGGGCCAAGCCAATTAGACTGGAAAAGGAGTGTTGGAAAATGGAAAAGTAAAAAGAAAGAAGAAAAATTAAAGATAATGGGATAAAATCCCATATTGGAAAAAGAAAGAAAAAGAAAAAGGGTTATCAAGATTGAGGGGGCCAAACTATAATGCCTTAGGGCATGTTAGACAAAAGCTTACTCATAAACTCTTGTCAAGCCCATAATAAGCACTCTTCCATTTGAAACTTGGATTAGGTCCCTTAATATACATTTATACAGACACACACACATATAAATATGTGTGTATGTTGTTATCTTTAAGAATTTCTAAATATTTTTTTAACTAATGTTTTGTTTGTTATATTAACTATGTAAATCCATTCAATTGATTAATTTTACCCATCCTTCCATAGCAAAAATATTCAATTACATTGAACTAAAGATTTTATATTCTTAAAAATCCACCTGTGGATTTTAGATGTAATGGGGACAAGGCGATTGTGTTTGGAGTTGCCACCTAGCTCTACACTAGGACTACTAATCTTTTGCCCAGCAAGGGTTCGGATCAGATCTTATTTATGCTCCACTAATATACCTCTTTTATATTCTAATATTTATCAATCCCATAACATGTAAGCAAGCATTACATTAAAAAGTATATATGTCACCTTTACATGTAAAGAAAATAAATTGTAATTATTGAAATATACAATAAAGCATAAACATAAATTGTACATCCACAAATCGAGTCATTTGTTAATAGTTTGTGTAACTTGACAACTACCTATAGTTCCATAAGAATTAGTGGTAATTGCCTAACTCCCATCTCTAAGAGATTGGCCTTTGTTAAAATACATTGTCATGTGACTTTTATTAAGGAAAACCAAAACTATATAGGAAAAAACCAATTAATTATGTAGAAATCATTGATGTGAGGTTTAATTTTTACATTTAAAATGAGTTATTAAACTATTTATTATAACCCAAAATAATTAAAAGAATTAAAAGGTACAAAACCAAATAAATAAACAATTTATCCTGCTTCTGCATCATCAAGTCCGTATGGACTATATAAGCCTCCCAAGTTGGTCCATGCGGACTTCATATACATTATGAATAGGTTCATGTGGACCTTATCTCCAATACTGACAATCAAACTTACACACCTTAAATAAAGCTATTAGTAATACAAATAGAGGTTCGTGAGGACCCATAACATTACTAAAACAAGATAATGACAATATATGTTATAAATATACATGTAAATATGAATGATTATAGAATATGCATGACACACACATTATTCAACATTAAACAAGTTTTAAAACAAAATATGAAAGATGAACATAAAAATATTATTAAAGATTGGTCCGTACGGACTACCGAAAACAAACATAATCTTAGACACATGTCCTACAGGCTAAATTTCTTAAGGAAGAAGGTCTGTGCAAACTAAAGTATGATTATAGAATATAAACAATTACATTTGTTTTATGAACGATGCAAACATTTAAAAAATCGCAAACATTTAAAAAATCACGTACATATATCAACCTACTCTTATAATTGATGTGGGGAATACATAGAGTCACCTTACATGTCAATTAATCATGGAAGATCAATGGTTGATAATAAAATAAAGAAATAAAATTAAAACAATGATAATAAAGGCCTCAGATCTCACATTGATTAATGCTCCAAGCAATAAGACAAAAGGTAAGGTTTTAGAAATAAGGGCTCAAGGGCTAGTAGAACGAATCCTGCATTAGAGTTTACTCCTTAAACTCTCAAAAATTGGGTGATAATTCATGATGATTGTTAGTCATTCTTGATGATTAAAGGTGATGAAATAGGTTGATGGAAAGGGTATTTATAGAGTTTTCTAGGTAGTATTCCAGTCCAAAGAGAAGGGAACCCTATTTAGATTATAATTAGATCCAAATAAGAAAATTATGTTTTTAAAAGCTTTTTGGTGAAAGGTCCATACGGATTTGCTTTTAGGTTCAGAGGTTTGTGTGGACCTGGGCTTTAGTTGTCCTGGTAGATCATGGACCGTGGGCTCTATTTATTTAGGCTAGCTCTTAGTTAGTCTACACAAACTTTGAAGTAGCAAATCCGTGTAGGCTTGCACTCAGATAAATGTACAAACCTTGGTTTTAAGTTTTTTGTCTTATCATTTGGGCTTATCTCTATCTATCATAAAGGCTAAAATTAGGGCATCTACAGTTTCCCCCACTTTGGTATGTGTTGTGAAATGCAAAATTAACAGTACACATCAAAGTAATTGAGTTGGAGATACTTACCTTGAGTGATACTTACCTGGTGTGAAGCTACATGAATACGAATGCCTACCTTCAATCGAAGCCAAAAACTAACTATATTTGAATTGTATCTTCTCTTAAAAAAATTGATATTTTAAAGATAAACTACACCAAAATACAAGTGACTGCTTGTCCTTTGGTGAAGTAAAGGTCTAACTAAATTTGGGTATGCCTTTGCTTTGAAAGAATCCAGATAAATAAAGATAACCTACATCGAATAGAGATGCCTGCTCGTCTTCAAGTGAGATCATGATATTAAAGCTGAAGAGAACACTGAATATGGGTGCCTTTTCACTTCTAGTTTGAAAAAAAAAAAACTACACCAAATATAGGTGCTTACTCATCTTTAGGGAAATCAAAGCATTAAAAAATTTTGATCATGCCTAATGTTTTTTTTACCAACGAGGTTTGACTGAGTGGAGAAAATTTTAATTGCACCTAAGGTTTTTTAATTGGTAAGGTTTAACAGTGGAAGAAATTTTGATCATGCCTAAAGTTTTTTTATCGACAAGGTTTAATTAGGTAGAGAGAATTTTGATCACACTTAAGGTTTTTTGACTAACAAGATTTGACCAGATAGAGGGTGGATTTGCTTATAAGGTTGAATATGAGAAGATTGGATTTGCTTATAAGGCTGCACCCAAGAGGATTGGATTTGCTTGTAAGGTTAAATTCAAGAGGATTGGATTTGCTTGTAAGGCTAAACTCGAAATAGGATAGATGGGATTAGGCATAGAGTTGGATTGAGCGTAAAGCTAAATCCAAAGAATTGAATCTAAAGAGATTAGATTGGTTATAGAGTTGAATCAAAAAACTAAATCTGAAGAGATTTAGATTAGCCAATGCATTTATTTGTTTGAAGCTTGAAATGCGAAATGCTAGTGTTTACCTAGAGAAGAAAGTCCTAAGTTAGCTTGACTACCCTTCGAAGGAAACTATTTAAATCCAGTAGACCTTATTTTATTCCATGGGTGACTTACATTCTTTGAAGAATATGATTTTTTGCTTTATGGGCATGTTTATTTTAGAGCTTTAAGGGTTGGCTTCGCTTTAATTTTAGACTTTTCCTTTTGTAACAAGTTAACTTCTAAAGCTGGCTTTTTGTTGATTGCCTTTTCTAAACCTTGGGCAAGTCAAGTCCATACAGACACAAATGTCTTGTAAGTTTGTGCGAACAAGACTATGAGATATGCTTGAAAGAAGTCCGTCCGGATATGCTAATTGGGTGAGTCTAATAAGTTTATGCAAACAAATCGAACCAACCGATCGAATTGGTTTGATTGGGAGTAGGAAGCTGATTCAATCCAATTCAGTGTCAAAAATCGGATTTGTAAAAATTAGATTGAACCAGAAAATCCAATTGCACCGGGAATCGAAACTAGGAACTGGAATCGAGTTAAATCGAAAATTTCACAAATTTTAGCTTTTTTTTTACATTTTTAGTTTACATTATTTTAGACTTATAATTTTTCTTTTAGTATTTTTAACTTATTTTTATGATTTAAAAGCAATTTGAGAATATTAATAATAAAATTTGTTCAATTAATTATATTTTAATTAATCAATAATTAAATCATTTTAAGTATAACTATTTTAATAAATTTATTTAATTAAGAAATCATAAAAAAATTACATTAAATAGAATATAAACATATTAGTTTTTTCATTGAACATTTTTCTAAATTTTATCATATAAATAAACTCTAATATCTCTATTTTATAATAATTTATTATATTATTATTATTAAATTTATTTTTATATATTCTAATTATTTACTCATTTTATTGTTTTGTACAATTTATTTAACATAGTATTGCTCATATAATGTTATTAATTTTTTTATAAATTATTTTATTTAAAAAATAAAAAAATTCGATTCAATCTGGTTCTACTATCTGAACCATGATCCAGTTGGCTGTTCAATCCAATCTCTGGTCTGGTTCTAATAACATTAGTGCAAACATATAATGAGGTTAGTTCTTGACTAAGTTCATGCAGATGTCACTTCTAGGGCTTAGCTGCTTAGTCTCTACAGATATTTTGGTGATTTAAAACTATTGCCTTTCCCTCTTCTTCTCCATTTTGTCTCATTTATTCTACGAATTGCTCCTTTACATACTTTTGATTAGTTACATTACCTGAATGGCATCTCTTTTTCATTAGCCCACTACCAACGACGATGTTTTGATAAGCCAAGAATCATTATTGCTATCGCTGCTTCCTGCTTCTCTAGCTCACAAATCTCCAACAACTCCTCTTACTCCATTACCACTAAGATGCCTATTCCTGAGGAATTTATACCCTTTATGGCAATGAATCACCCCAAGACTAATGCATCAGTTAGTGAAGTTTATTTCGGAGATGAAACTTCACTAATGGCTGATTTAGCTCGCCATGCCTATTTTGAGGATTGCACGTAGGTACATATCTAGCCCATAAACTCTTGTGAAGATGTTTTGAAATGGGACGATAAGATATAATGTGCTTTTTTGCTTTTTCTTAGTTCTCTAGTTCAATAAGTCCATGCGAACTAGTTTAGGTTAAAGCTTATTATCCATACAAACCTTGGCAAAATTTTCTAAAATTGTTAGGGCAATTATCTTTACATTTAGGTAATTCTATGAGTATGCAGTCCATGCCGATGGTTTTATGTGTGTGTTTGTGTCCATACGGACAGTTTTATGCATGTGTTTGTGTCTATGCAAACTACTGTGTGAATGCATGTGTGTCTGTATAGATTTATTTACTGATCAGAAAGATTTTATTTGTTTCTTCTTTCTAGTTTTTCTCTTCTTTTTGTATAGTTGATAAGGGTTCATGCAGAGCTGGGTTTGTTTAAGCCTATGTAGACTCTATTTGTTTGGATTTAAATTGTTGGTCTATGCGGACCTTTTATTGGATTAAGTTAGTTCATGTGGACTTGCTTATTTCCTAAAAACATGTAAGAACTTATCTATATGCTCCTTTGTGTTGTTTTTTACTGTTCTCTTATGACTACTTATATGTGTTGCCTTTTTATTATAGACATGCCTTAAGTGCGAGAGGACATTATCGGGTCTTCAACAATGGTTTTTAGTTATGTTGATCACAGTGAAAGATCGTGTAAAGCTTTTGAGGTTTTAAACCTTTATTAATGACCTAATGGAAGGTGACTTTAGATGAGACCTATAGGTATTATGAGCTTTATTGGATAATTGGATGGATACCACTCATACATTCATATGTCATTTATAGAGTTGATAATTACACCCTTCAACTGGGCTTTTGTCATGTGTGTGCCTTGCAGTGGTCATGCTATTGCTTTTAATGCATGCTATTACTTCCTTTCTCTCCAGCTCCAAGAGGTGAGAGACTTCTTTGGCTTCATCCCCTAAGACCATTTTAGGAGTATACGATGTACTGACCTATACGAGTGATGGATTCATATGGCTCTCATAGGCTAGCCCGAGTTAGATCAATACACTCACTCTTTTATACTATATTTATCGAGTACTACTTTGTTTGCCAACACAAATGGCAATGTATGCTGGAGTTTTCTGCCTATTTTAGGGAGCATTGAGGGCATAGGGTCTTATTTGGATATGGTTGTTCAAACAAAAAAGAGCTATAGATTTGTTTAGGGTTTCGTATTAGGTGTTCTGGCAAGTGATTGGTTTTGATACTTCTTTTTATTTTCTCTTATGGTATTTCCTGTGTGATTTCACATCTTATTCTCTATAGGTTTAGGCATATTAGCTTCATTTATTGCCTCGCCCATGTGAGCTTGATATTCCACATCGTTATCTTATGATGGATAGATGGGTGCATCTAATCTCTGGACTATGGAAAACTCCATCCTTAATGCAACATCGCCAGTTTTTGAGTTCTCGAGTTTATGTTGATGTAAGCAATCATGCAAGCATAATTATGTAATTAATATCTTAGGTTTTTTATTTATACTTACCTATTTTGTATATTGATCTGGCTTGGTGGGATTCTCTATTAAAGAGATACTCAACTCCCTACACTCTATTCATGAGCTTTCATCTTGTAGGGTGCTTTTGACCACACCAAAGGCTTACTCTTGGTATTTAGGAGAGCTTATGCCAAGTTGGCACATGTGTTCGGGTGCTCGATATGTGCCTCAGTGTCCTTCTAATACAATATTGTTTGGGCATTATATTAATGACATAGCCTTCATCTAAAAGATATCTATTGAGATTCTTGGGAATACCTTTGTGATGGTGGATGGTGAGGATTATTCTACATGGATCCTAACTTATTTGTTACCATGAATGCCTTATACCTTTGGTCCTTTAGCTCAAGTACTATTTTATGATCATTTTTAGACTCAACTTCTTTTGGCTAATCATTTCCTCATTTTGTAGGGTTCTGTTCCTCTTCTAAACTAAGCCATTCTCATCGAGAAAAGAATGAGGAGCTTCTCTAAACCTAGTGAGTCGTAATTTACATCAACTCTAATGGATGCTCTTCTTAGTGGAAGAGGTTGAGGTCTAGGGACTCCTGTACCCACTACTACTAATCTAAAGCCTGTGTGGGGTGAAGTTGTTGGTACATTGACAGATGTGCCAAAATTGAGCTACATGCATTAATGGTGAGCTTAATTTTGTTCAATTACAGATTGAGGATAGTTGGCCTGTGCCTTTTGAGCTTGTAGACACCATATTAGTAACCTTCTACACCCTGATCTTTATGCTTGCTGACTAGGTTTCTTATGCCACCTAAATGTTTCAGTCAACAGGTTCAAAAAGCCTCAACGAATAGAAATTTATGTGTGGTAGAAGTATTTTGCGATGACAAATGAGACTCATGCTAATGTATGATACTCTTGTTATTTGCTGGTTCGAAGATTTTTCAACCAAATATTTTTTCTCGACCTTTAATTTTTACATAGACTACCTTTTAGAGGTTTTTAATCTAGTGAGGTGTGCTTTAATTTTTGCTTAGGGTGCTATTTGCGAGTTTTCAACCTAGCGAGCTTTTTTTCTTTTTTTTTCTTCTTCTCTTTTTTTTGTTTTATTGGAATTTAGCTTATCCACATGGTATTGTCTTAAGTTTATTAGATTTGAACTTGTATCTTTTGAAATGGCTAGATGGAGTTTTGCAATTTGTGATCTTGGAGTGATATGGCTTGAAGTTCACGAAGCTCTCTTTGATATAGCTCGAGATGTATAGAGTTTCTTTATAGAGGATGATGGCTTTGAAACATATGTTGTGAAGATCTTGAGGGTGTTTCTCAAATCAATAGATAACTTATGTGATTGTTGATGTCGTGCCCTCTAGTATCTTAAATTCTAGTGCTTCTAATATGTTGGTTTTTCTTAATCATATGCAGTGAAAAAATTAAAAGTTTGAGAGAAACTAGCAATGATAATGGACTTAGGTAATTTAAAATTTATTCTAAACATTAAATCTAGCAGTATTTCGGGATTTACTATAAAAAGATAACAATAGATTCCTTCTGTGAGCTCTTCTCACTAGGTTATTGCAAAGTATAGTGATCCTTTTTAAGGAACACCTCCAAGGTAATCCACACAAGAAGTTTTCATAAAAGATCAACTTGTAATTCCATATGCTAGTAGGAATTACAATCATATGAAGGAAGAAGAAGAAAACGTGTGCTTTAATTATTCTATGTGAAAATTCTATAGCATAATGTCTCCTTTTTTGTGGCTACTACAATAAGGTTTATTTATATCATAAATAAACCCTACTTAGGTTAGATTTTGAAGCTTAAAATCGAGCCTAAGTTAGACCATAATGGACCCATCAATTGGGCATCTTTCTATCCTATGCGCATAAGCCTTTTAATAGG
>CANXYI010126135.1:0-15166 GCA_948208565.1 Hura crepitans
TTTATATATATAGTAAGAATTTTTCTAACTCAACAAACCATAGATATTTTACCAGAAAACATAAAACCAAAAAAAGATATTAGAACAGAATCACGACTGTTTGACTACAAATATAGGTCACTGCTTCCATCAATTTGAAAATAATTACATCTTAAATAATATATATTTTTTAGAAATTTTATAATCTGATTCTGGTTTAATGGTTAAGAATTTTTTTAAAGTTATTTTTATTTATTTATAAAATTTGAACTCGATATCTTATTTAAAAAAATAAATATCGAATCATTTGAACGCATTATTAGTAACCTTAAATAATACTAATGACATCGCAAATACTAAATTTTTCAAAAGCACCGTTAAAAAAAAGCGGTTTTTCTATTCTCCACCTATTTCATTCAGTGAGAAAATTTATATATATATAATCAATCTATCATTTAAGAAAATCAGTCCGTATATTTAATATTTTATTATTTGATATATAAATAAATTAATAAATTTAATTTAAATAAAAATTATTTATTTTCATTTAAATTTTACTCAATATTCCTCCTCAAAACGACGGCATTTTTTCACTAATAAATCAACGGATTTGAAAAAAGAAAAAAGAACTAAAAAATTTATGGCATATTTAATGGCTTCATATTAATTAACACTTGAAAAACAGCCCTAAATAAAACAACCCTTCATTTTCAAATATATTTTTTTTAGCTATCACTGTTATTTATTCATTCTCTCGCTCTGCCACGTTGGATTGATGGGACCCACACGGTGGCCGGTTTTAAGAGAGGAATTGGGATTCAAAGAACGTTTGCCAGGTCATTTCACGGTGTAAGAAACCAACACTCCTATATTAAATTCTTTTTATTTTGTCTTAATTTAATTAAATAAGGATTAAGAAAAAATTAGAAGATTAAGAATTAAAATAAAAAAAATTAAAAACAGATTAATTAAAAAAAAGGGTTAATAAGGAGAAAGTGGAGGCACCCCGGGAATTCCTGCCATTGGTTTCTGACTTCCATCGCAGAGAAAGGGAGGGAGAGGAAAAGAGAAGATAGAGAGTGAGTTTCTCTCTCTCTCCATACCCTTAAACCCTGTCTTTCTCTTTCTTTCTCTACCTGTATCTCTCCTGAAAATCAAATTTTCTTCCTCTGACACGACGTCTTTCTCTCTCTACATTTTGGATTTTTATCCCCTCTTGATCTGCAACTCCCCAGCTGCTGGTCTGTTTCTTTTTCCCTGCTCTCAAATGGGTATTTGCTAATTTTGCTCAATGATGGACCAGCCTCTTGATGGGTAATATTTTCTTATGCTTTCTTGATTTCCCTTTTTTTTTTCTTTTTCTTTTTTGGGTGTTTCGAGGTTTCGTACGAGGAATGCTGATTCAAATGTGGTCACTAGTTTAGCTGGACTTCCTCTCGTTTTTTTCTTGTGGAAAATACATTTTTATCTCTTTAATGTGATTTCATATGTTTTATTTTATTTTTTTCCTTTTGGGGCTGTTTTCGGAGAATGTGGAATTTATTGGGATCTTTTTAAGATTTTCTGGTTTTTAGTGGTTGTGGATTTGTGCTTAGGTGTATTTTGATTTCTCTTCGAATTTTCGTTTCTTCACAGTTATCAAAAAATTGTCAAACCTTGGATGAAATGTTCATGTGGCGTGATCTTTCTGAATTTCTGAATTTTAATTCTCTGTGGTTCTTGTGAATGATTACTTTTGAGATAATATGATGTTAATGCATCTTGCTTCTTGTCAAATGTATAATATTCCATAATTGTTTCTTCTTTGTTTTTTTTTGGGCATTGTTTTAGGCTTTGGAAAAAGAAATTTTTTCCATAAAGGACGCCCTTGAATTCTGCTTTGCAGGCAGAATTTGGAGTTGCCTTTTCCGGTGATTGTAAGCAGATTATAAATTGCTTAGAGGGATGGCAAGAGGCAGGATAAGGGCGAGGCTTCGCCGGAGCCATTTACACCCATTTTCATGCATGAGACCGAGGACAGAAAATGATGAGAGGCCACATCCAATTGAGGGTCCTGGGTATTCCAGAATTGTTCATTGCAATCAACCGCGCATGCACCGAAGAAAGCCCTTAAAATATTGCTCAAATTATATATCCACCACTAAGTACAACGTTGTCACCTTCCTACCTAAGGCACTCTTTGAGCAGTTTCGGCGGGTTGCCAATATCTACTTCCTTCTGGCTGCAATTCTTTCACTTACACCAGTTGCCCCATTTTCTGCTGTAAGCATGATTTTTCCTCTGGCTTTCGTGGTTGGCATTAGTATGGCAAAGGAAGCTTTAGAAGATTGGCGTAGGTTTATGCAGGATATGAAAGTTAATAATAGGAAAGCTAGTGTCCATAAAGGGAATGGAATTTTTGGTTTTAAGCCATGGGAGAAGATTCAGGTTGGTGATGTAGTAAGAGTTGAAAAGGATCAGTTTTTTCCAGCTGATTTACTTTTATTGTCCAGTAGTTATGAAGATGGGATCTGCTATGTGGAGACTATGAACTTAGACGGTGAGACAAACTTGAAGCCAAAGAGAGCTTTGGAGGTAACTTTGTCCCTGGATGATGATGAGACTTTCAAGAACTTTACGGGATTAATTAAATGTGAAGACCCCAATCCCAGTCTTTACACCTTCGTTGGTAATTTTGAGTATGATCGTCAAGTTTATCCTCTTGATCCTAGTCAGATACTCCTTAGAGATTCAAAGCTTAGGAATACAACGTTTGTGTATGGGGTTGTGATTTTCACTGGTTTTGACAGTAAAGTTATGCAAAACTCGACGAAATCCCCTTCAAAGAGGAGCAGAATAGAAAGAAAAATGGACAAAATTATATACCTTCTTTTCAGCCTCCTTCTATTGATCTCACTGATAAGCTCAATTGGTTTTGCAGTGAAGATAAAGCTTCAAATGCCAGACTGGTGGTACATGCAACCCTCACAACCTGAAGAATTATATGATCCTAATAAACCTGCCCAGTCAGGTCTAGCCCATTTGATAACTGCTCTCATCCTTTATGGGTATCTAATACCCATCTCTCTCTATGTTTCCATTGAAGTTGTGAAAGTTTGTCAAGCAAAGTTCATAGACGAAGACCTACACATGTATGATGAAGAGACTGGCAATACTGCTCAAGCACGGACTTCAAACTTAAATGAAGAGTTGGGCCAGGTGGATACGATCCTCTCTGATAAAACTGGCACTTTGACCTGTAATCAGATGGATTTTCTAAAGTGTTCTATTGCTGGTACTTCATATGGTATCCGTTCCAGTGAAGTTGAACTTGCTGCGGAAAAGCAGATGGCCTTGGACTTTGAGGAGCATGATGGAGAAGTATCTAATACTTCCAGGTTTAAAAACCATGCTCGAACTTCATGGGAGCACAGCAGTGGAGCATCGGAAATTGAACTGGAGACTGTAATTACTTCTAAAGACGAGAAGGATCAGAAACCATCACTGAAGGGGTTTAGTTTTGAGGACAACCGCCTCATGCATGGGAATTGGTTGAAGGAGCCCAACTCAGATGTCATCTTGTTGTTTTTTCGCATATTGGCAATTTGTCAGAGTGCTGTTCCTGAGCTGAATGAAGAGACTGGCAATTATACATATGAAGCAGAGTCTCCGGATGAGGGGGCCTTCCTCGTTGCAGCAAGAGAATTTGGTTTTGAATTTTATAAAAGGACTCAATCGAGTGTCTTTATCCGTGAAAAATATGCTAGCTCAGGGCAACCTGTTGAAAGGTAAGGACAGGAAGTAACAAATTATTTTGTTACTCAGGCTTTTTGTCTGTTGATCCTTTCAATTTCTGGTTCGTTAGCTTCATTGCTCTCTCTTGGGAATCTTGTAGGGAGTTCAAAATTCTCAATTTATTGGAATTTACTAGCAAAAGGAAGCGAATGTCTGTAATTATCAGGGATGAGGATGGACAGATTCTTCTACTGTGCAAAGGTGCTGACAGGTTAGATTCCTGATTGTCCGTTAATATAATCAACATAGTATAGAAAGTTTGCGTGCTGAAGCAATAAGCAAATCAAGATGTATTAATGATTCTTGGTGTTGTTGAGATTAATCTCTTTTATCCTTAGTGGACTAGATGAATCAAATGAAATTGTGCCTTGTTCCTGCTCCCTAACAATACGTGCTTTCCTCACAGTTACTCATAGTTCATTTGTTCAATTATACAGCATCATTTTTGATCGGCTATCAAAGAATGGAAGAACATATGAGGAAGCTACTACTAGGCATTTGAATGAATATGGAGAAGCTGGATTGCGCACACTGGCACTTGCTTACAAGAAGCTTAATGAGTCCGAGTATTCTGCATGGAACAATGAGTTTACAAAAGCCAAAACTTCTATAGGTGGTGATCGAGATGCAATGCTTGAGCGAGTAGCAGATATGATAGAAAAAGATTTGATTCTTGTGGGTGCGACTGCTGTGGAGGACAAATTACAAAAAGGGGTACATGTTACTGTTGCCTTAGGGCCATTAATTATTTATTTAATCTTGGCAAATTTTATATTTATGGTCAAATATTCATCCTCAGGTGCCCCAGTGCATAGATAAACTTGCACAAGCTGGTCTCAAGCTTTGGGTTTTGACAGGGGATAAGATGGAAACTGCAATCAATATAGGGTTGGTCCTTTCAGATTAATTTCGCAGTTGCTTTTAATGCATATTGCTTCTTTATAAAGCTGAAGAAAACCTCTTGTTTTCCTGATGCAGATATGCATGTAGCTTGCTTCGACAGGGAATGAAGCAGATTTGTATTACTGTGATAAACTCAGATATAACATCTCAAGACTCTAATCAGGTACTTGCAGCATGGCATATTAGTACTGGACTTTTTCTTGTGAAATTGTCATAATATTTGACATTTAGGCTTCGTTGCTTTTCCTTACTGATCAGGCTATGAAAGACAATGTTTCAAATCAAATCACCAATGCCTCTCAAATGATTAAACTAGAAAAGGATCCACATGCTGCATTTGCGTTGATTATTGATGGAAAAACTCTGACTTTTGCGCTGGAGGATGATATGAAGCATCAGTTCTTGGCATTAGCAGTTGATTGTGCATCTGTTATTTGCTGTCGTGTGTCTCCTAAGCAGAAGGCACTAGTATGATACTCTTCATTAATGGCTGAGCTCTCTTTCTCTAATATATATATTTACTTGGATTCCAAATTGCAAAGTCCTTGTCAATGTAGAATGTATATGTAATATTCTTCTGTTCCAGGTAACGAGATTAGTGAAAGAGGGAACTGGAAGAACAACATTAGCAATAGGTGACGGTGCAAATGATGTTGGAATGATACAGGAAGCTGATATAGGTGTTGGCATCAGTGGGGTGGAAGGCATGCAGGTGAGTATAGTGTAATTCTTACTTCATGAAACTCCTCTGCTAGTACGACTTGCATCATTTATTTTATTAACTTTGGGTTCTTTTTTTTTTTTTCCGTTGGCATGCACCAAATTTGATCCATTTTTAGGATAATTTTGCTAAAGCTTCTCTATTGCTTTCATGGGTATGGTTTTATTGCTGGTAATATATATGCTTGAATAGAAAATGAACTTCAGCATCATGGATGTCCGCCATGTTTATGTGCAAATTAGATTTCCTAACTGACTGTTATGCTTAGCCTCCGGGCCTCTACATATGTTATTCTCTTATCCTGAATGGCATCAAATGAAAAAGAGGCATCTACGTTTTCTTCTGTTTGCAGTTTTGCACTGGTGCTTGTTGACATTTTATTGAGGCTCACTGGAGTTGCAATTTTGTTGCAGGCTGTGATGGCCAGTGATTTCTCTATCTCCCAGTTTCGGTTCTTGGAAAGACTTCTGGTAGTTCATGGACACTGGTGTTATAAGAGAATTGCTCAGATGGTAATATTCTAAACCTAGCAATCTTGATTGTTTATTTCACGAGTTCAATATGCATAGACGCAGGCACTTAATGATGTTTCATCATTATTTAAACCTGGATATTTTGCGTTCAGATTTGCTATTTCTTCTACAAAAATATAGCATTTGGTCTCACCCTGTTCTACTTCGAGGCATTCACGGCATTTTCTGGACAATCAATATATGATGACTGGTACATGCTATTGTTCAATGTTGTTCTTACTTCTCTGCCAGTTATTTCGCTAGGAGTTTTTGAGCAAGATGTTTCATCTGAGGTCTGCTTACAGGTTAGTCTGATGAAATACATCTCTAAATGTCTGTTGGTCCATATTCATACATTTGGCATTTCTTTTGCAGTTCCCAGCACTTTACCAGCAAGGGCCGAAAAATTTATTTTTTGACTGGTATAGGATATTAGGGTGGATGGGCAACGGTCTCTATTCCTCTCTAGTAATTTTCTTCCTCAATCTTATTATCCTATTTGACCAACCATTTCGTGCCGGAGGTCAAACTGCTGATATGGCTGTTGTGGGCACTACTATGTTCTCCTGCATCATCTGTGCAGTCAATTGCCAGATTGCTCTTACAATGAGCCACTTCACTTGGATTCAACATTTTTTCGTTTGGGGCAGCATCTGCGCTTGGTTCGTGTTTCTCTTCCTTTATGGGATGGTATCTCCAATCTATTCTGGGAATGCCTTCCAAATTTTAGTAGAAGCTGTGGGTCCAGCACCATTGTACTGGTGTTCCATAATCTTGGTCACAGTGGCATGTAATCTACCTTACATGGTTCACATATCATTCCAAAGATGCATTCATCCGATGGATCACCATATCATTCAGGAAATCAAGTACTACAAGAAGGACGTGGAGGATCAAATCATGTGGAGAAGAGAACGTTCCAAGGCAAGACAAGTAACAAAGATCGGATTCAGTGCAAGAGTGGATGCAAAGATCAGACAGTTAAAAGGGAAGCTGCAGAAGAAGCATTCATCACTAGTATCGCAGAATTATGCATCCTCACCATCATAACCTCCTCAAAATTTTTCAGTTCTTCTATTATTTTTTCCTTCTTTTTGGGAGAAGTTTTTAGGGTTTTGATCCATTTCAGCTTTTCATCAAATTCCCTTGTAACAATTCATTTTGCAGTGATTTTTTTCTTTGATCTGGGGTAAGTGGGTTGGTTGTAGTCCCCACTATTATACGAAATCAATCAAGCTGTTGTATGTACACTACCTATAACATTTCAGAACTTTAACAGCTACTTGTGAAAATCAGTTGATACCTAACATTTCCATTCCCTTTGCCTCCTATCTTTGGTACACAATGAATCATCTCTCTCTCTCGTTGAGATGATATTAAAGCTGAAAACAGCATCGATTCATTCCCCGATGTATAGTCGCAATTCTTTTACGAAAGGAGAAGAGACTCGAATATGATATCTTTTTATATTAAAATTAATTTTATAATTTTGCTATTTAAGCGTCCGTTAAAAAAATTCATTGTATATAGTCTGAATAAATACATTTAATAATGTCATGATTTTTTATTTGATGTTTTAGAGATAATTTTATTTTAATTAATTCTTCAAGTACCGATATTTCCACAGCATGATGAGGTAAATCTTTTAAAATCAGGAAAAAGTCTCAAATTGTATAAATGGAGCATGCTGTTGGGTCAATTCCTAATATTTAACACTTATGTCCGATTTCAAAGTGCTCTGAATGGATCAACTTTTAAATTGATTATAGAAAAAGAAAAAAAGAAATGCCAATAAATATAAAACAGCACACCAAGTCGAAAGCAAAAAATACAAAAAAATTCTGCTAACGTTCTTTTTTTCTTAGGTCAACCTTTGAATTTGCTACGATGAAACTGTCGTAACGTTAAAATGGTCTATGAATCAATAAAGACATGACCGATACTTCCTTTTCCTGATGATGAGAAAGCAAAATCAACACAAACAAATGCCAAGTTATTCCACTCCTATGAACCTAATCAGGAAAATAAAGTAGTTTAGAAACCCAAATTCTGATTTTCATCACCAATTTTGCCTATAAAAATCATAAGATACTGCATCTTAAAAATTGATAAAACACCTAACATTACAATAATAATTGCTTTGAGTGCAAATTCAAATCAGTAGTTGTCTCCAATCCCAGATGGTCCATAAAAATATTTAAAATCAAGCCATGTATAATTACTACTACTGTCTATTGGAATCTGTCCCCATCACAGCTCCAAAAAAAATTAAATAAAGATGAAAAACAAAGTAGATGACTTTATTCAAATTTCATACTCAGTTTTAAATTTAAATTTTCAAATGCAACTTCCATTATTAATTCTATGCCATAAAATATATTAAATTTTTTTTATTAGATAGATCAATCTAATCATTATTTATTACATATATAAAAATCAGTTATTTTAAATATATTAATCTTATTTAAAATAAACAAAATACTGAAAAAAATTATGGTATAACTGTAACATCTAACAATAAATATGTTTAGTTATTGTCAAATATTTTTTGAAATTGTACCAACTAACATGAAACAAGAAAGAAAACTTTGTTAGTTTCAGAAAGCCAAAAAAAAAGTTTTAATGGTAAGAAATAATACTTTAATTAATGGCAGTAAATAGGGACCTTTCTCTACCTAGAAATGAAAATTCCAACCAAAATACTTTTAATTAATGGTAATCTGAATACAATTTTGAAAATAAGTTACGGGTATCAAATATTATAAATTGAAAAATGCTATTTCAAAATGTTTATGACAGTTCATTTTATTGATATTATAATTATAAAATCTCAAGAAATTATGCCGAATAGTCCATTTTTCTAATTTAACACTTTTGTCAAAAAAATGTTAAATAAAATTCCTCTTTATTTATTGTTATTACTTTTTTTTTTATTATTATTATTGTTCCTTCTCCAAATACAAAGGATGCCATTGGGAGGAGGGAAGAATTGTGGAATATACCAAATGGCGTCGTTTAAGCGAAGTAAAAACGACATCGTTTGGAGTTTAGATACACAAGTAGATAGCTTTCGTCATTGCAAGAAAGTCCGCTCTCGATTGGATCAAAGATCACAACAAGAAGAGAACAGGCAGAAACTATGCCTCCCCTTTCCCCTTCTTTCCCTTCCCCCCCTTCTCTCTCTCTTAAATAATAATAATAATAATAATAATAATCTCGAGAGAGAGAAAGTTTCTACTTTTATTTCCATCTGTGTCCCCTCTGCTTCCTTCTGAAATTCTCTATCCGCCGTTGATTTCATCTTCATCCTCTTTAGCAGCAGCGACACCTGTAAGGTCTTTAATTTTTGTGCTCCCTTTTCAAAAAGGGAAAGGAAATTGAGGGAATTTTGGGGGGGACTTTTTCATTTTTTTCAGTTAACGGGTTAGGGTTGTTGATCCTTGAAGAGAGGGAAGTGCAGGGTTTCTGGTATCATGGAACCTCGTGTTGGCAACAAGTTTCGTCTCGGGCGTAAGATCGGTAGTGGATCATTTGGAGAGATCTATCTCGGTTCGTTCTCCTTTCTTAATCCTTTTTATGTACTGATACTTGTTATCAGTAATTTTGTTATTTCTGATTAGTTTTTTGAGATATTTTCCAGGGACTAATATTCAAACAAACGAGGAAGTTGCTATTAAACTTGTGAGTACTTGCTCTCTGTTTACCATACTTGAAGCTCAGTCTTGATGTAATTTTGTTTAATATTTGCTCAAAAGCTCATATGTCAGTATTACCGCAGTGTGATTGTGAATTTTAGCATGGTAGAATTGCAAACCTTTAGTATTGTTATGATGTTTGACTGATGTGCTGTTTCTTATATTTGGTCGCATAATTGCTTGCAAGAGAACATTATTAGCTTTGATTTCAATAAGTTATTTACGGCTTCATTCAATGAACTTTCGACATTTTTAAGTGGCATCAATTTGTACGAACTTATCATTTTTTTTAATTCAGGAAAATGTTAAGACAAAGCATCCTCAGTTGCTCTATGAGTCAAAGTTATATAAAATTCTACAGGGAGGAAGTAATGACATTTGCTTTTTATCCTTTTTTATTGTGTTTTGCTTTTTTGTTAAATCTTTCCAATTGTTCT
The DNA here is from genome assembly GCA_948208565.1 of Hura crepitans. Lineage (NCBI taxonomy): Eukaryota > Viridiplantae > Streptophyta > Magnoliopsida > Malpighiales > Euphorbiaceae > Hura > Hura crepitans. The sequence continues at coordinate 10,022 of CANXYI010126135.1, forward strand.
TATTGCTATCAACTGTAATTTTGGCAGCTGGAATTCCAAACGTCAGATGGTTTGGTGTTGAAGGGGACTATAATATTCTTGTGATTGATTTACTGGGACCTAGTCTTGAAGATTTATTCAACTTCTGCAGTAGAAAACTTTCTCTCAAGACTGTTCTGATGCTTGCAGATCAGATGGTAGGATTTCTCTTTTCATTATTTGATGCCATATGGTTTTATGTTTTCATTTCATCAAGTGTGGTATTATTGTCAGATTAATCGAGTTGAATTTGTTCATTCCAAATCATTCCTCCATCGAGATATCAAGCCAGATAACTTCCTAATGGGGTTAGGGAGGCGTGCAAATCAGGTCTGGGTTTGATACTGATTTCTACTATTGAGCATGTTGTGTTCTGTTTTAGGTACATTACTTGATGTCTGTTTGGCTGTAGGTCTATATAATTGACTTTGGTTTGGCGAAGAAGTACAGAGACACTTCAACACATCAGCATATTCCTTACAGGTTAAGGATTTTAAATTGAAAGTAGACTAATTCATCCAATTTCTTTTATTTTTTGAGACTTGAATTTTAAATCTAATAGCTGCATCAGTTCTTTATATTTTGTTTGTGCAAACTGGAATCCTGTTGTATGTTTGCTTTGTTCAGAAGAATCTCTAATGTGCACTGCATAGTTTTGGAACTTCAATGTTTGTTTCAATAGAGTTTTGGATTTTGTAATTGTACAATAAGCTTATATTTTCAAGGCAGCTTCTCTGAGTTTTTCATACATTTTCCAATTAATATTGTCCTGAGTTCAAGTTGTATAAAAAGATGCTTACTTTGGAACTTGTTTTGCTTTTGTATACTGCAGAGAAAATAAAAATTTGACTGGAACTGCAAGATATGCTAGCATGAATACTCATCTTGGCATTGGTATATCATTATATATTTTTTTTCAAATCCGTGTACTGCGTTTACAACGCAATGGAATTGATTTTTAATTTTGTTATTATTGTTTTCTGATTGTATTATGTATGTTCTTTTCAGAGCAAAGCCGCAGGGATGATTTAGAATCACTTGGTTATGTTCTTATGTATTTCTTAAGAGGAAGGTAAGCATTGATCATATCTACTAATGCTATCCTCTCTTTGCATGCTCTTCTTGGATCTAATCCTGTTGCTGTATATATTTGTGCAGTCTTCCTTGGCAAGGACTAAAAGCAGGGACCAAGAAGCAAAAGTATGAAAAGATCAGTGAGAAGAAAGTGTCAACTTCTATTGAGGTAAATATGTCCTGAAAACTCACAAATGTTTTTTTTTTTTTTGATAATATTGCCTTTGTTCAACAAACCTGACATGTCATTGCATCTTTAGGCCTTGTGCCGGGGTTATCCCACAGAATTTGCATCCTACTTCCACTATTGCCGCTCGCTGCGTTTTGATGATAAGCCGGATTATGCTTACCTGAAAAGGCTTTTCCGTGATCTTTTTATTCATGAAGGTTTGAACTTTGCTCTTTAGTAACATGCTTAAAACCCTTGGCAGTAGTGGAATCAAGTGCTTTTCCATCACAATCATTTTGATGTTCTTGTTATCTCAGGTTTCCAGTTTGACTATGTCTTTGACTGGACAATTTTGAAGTATCAGCAATCACAGATTGCAAATCCTCCTACTCGTCCACTGGTGAGTATTCGCTTATAGTTGTCCTTCTCAGGGTTTTCATTTCTAATGCTTACCATTGATGCTTCTTCATTTATGATTCTACAGGGCCCTGGAGCTGGACCAAGCTCTGGCATGCCACCTGCTGGTGTTAATGTTGATAGGCAATCAGGTAATTACACCGCCTTTCCAATTCAGGCTTTGTACGAGTTTTATGCTGTTGTATGTGCATGAATGAGAATAATGCGTGAGCATTATAGGTGGGGAGGAGGGTAGGCTTGGTTGGTCTTCAACAGATCCCTTTCGAAGGAGAAACTCTGGTCAAATTACAAGTTCAGGAAATTTATCTAGACAAAAAGTTCCTGTTGCAAATGATCTACCCTTATCCAAAGATGCTACAGTAAGTACTTACAACATGCATCTGCTTTGCGCTTGTCCATTATTCTGGTTATTGCAAATGTAATTGATATAACTGTCTTAATCTTCATAATCTTTAGTTAACACGCTTTTTTTTTCGATATTACTTGGAACATGAATTAATTTCACGTGGGCCCCAATCCAGGTGGCCTTCTGCTATGAAATGAGTTAACTGTAGCTTATTTATTTTGTACATTAGAAAGCATGCCGTATTATTATGTACTCATGGCACCTTTAGCATGTGATGTTTGTTTCTGATTGTTGAATGCAGTTACTTGATTTATGATTAATTAGTTCGTTCCTTTCAATTGGAGCCCATGCAACATATTGAACTAACTTTCATGTGCCCAGAGTGGATTTTTTAATGGCAGTGGTATTTCGTTAATGGATTTGTGCAGTTATCGGGCTCAAGTTTTCTGCGGTCCACTGGAACATCTAGGCGACCTGCTATTAGTAGCCGTGATGCAGCACTTGTTGGGACTGACTCTGACCCTGCTCGCTTTCGCACTACAGATGCAAATCCAGGAGTCAAACTATCAGGCGGACAAAGAAGTTCGCCAATTGTTTCTTCGGAGCAGAGGCACTCATCTTCTGCTAGAAATATGTCAAATATAAAGACTTTTGAATCAACTCTTCGAGGCATTGAGACCTTGCACTTCAACAACAACGAGAGGGTACAGTATTAACAGAAGCAGATGTGTGTCCTTTCCCACTGTAAATTTAAGATCAGATGCTATGGTTGCGAACGCCAAAGTTGAATTTGTGTTGTTATGTCTCCATGATGCGGCAAAAGTCGCTAACCCGTGAGATGCATATGCTATCTAATTTGGTTATTTCGTTCTTTTTTGGGTACATCAGCAGACAATATAGTTGAGCGATCTTCATGTGATGAAATATGTATAGTTCCAAATTTCATAGTAGAACGTGATAGGTTACTGTTATTGTACGTGCTTATATGAATTTAGTGGCAAACTCTTGTCAAATAAAGACGCTATACTTTTTTCATATTGTTCAGATTTCACTTGCACAATCATGATAAGAAATAAAAACTTTTCTTTTGTTATACCGACTTATGGTTAAATTACTCCAATTAATTTTGCTTATAATTGGGATTAAATTATATCATGTTTTTAATATTTTTAACGTTGAAAGTCATGAAAAATTTTCTATTATAGTTCATTGGATGATGACTGTTGCAAGGATGTGCACTCATTACGAGGCTACTGAGTCTTGGTACGCCCAATGAAATCTCTATTTTCTCTACGCTAAAAAAAAATAATTATGTGAACCACATCAAATCATATTATAATTCTTAGGAAAAAAAAAAAGGAAAGTTAGTAGGAAAATAACATAACCGATCATTGGAGGAAATATAATATCTGATCCAGCAGCTGGGGAAACATTCACGGATCGAGAGTCATGATCTAAGGTACCTTCTTGGCTTCTTCTCCAACAGTGACTACATCAATAATGTTCGTACTCTTTTCCATTACATTTTATCACTTGCTTCATTAATTATGAAATTATCATTTAGGATTAAATTATAAATGGTCTAAAATTATAGAGGCGTGATTATGAAATTTTATGATTTTATTACTTGCTCAATTATATAGAATCTAGAAAAACAAATAAAATCCAGGACGAAAGATCCTACCTTTGCTACAACTTTATTTTGTGGGCTAGAATTGCAGTAACTCAAAGTAGCTAATGTTACTTAAAAGCATTAAAATAGTGAAGCAAATGTATACTCAAATCACCAAGAAACCAGACTAATTGCACAATGAATCTGCTGCAAATCTTGATCAAACTCACTATAAAAGCCTAATCAAATATATTTTTATATGGCAAAAGTTTAATTTCCAGATCTAGGATGCCATTCCAGCTCAAAACAAAAACAAAGAAATTTCTAAACATTCCATAAATAAAAATTCATGATATAATATTAAAATTATAGTTCTAAGAAGAGAAAAAGGCAACAGATCATTGCTTGTTTTCTCTCCTTTATCTCAATAGCAAAACACAAAGACATTAATACCCAGAATTTTTTTTTTCAAAAAACAGAAAGTAAATTAAAAAGGTTCACCTCCATCCATAAACAACATTGGTGTAAGTGTCCTTGATCCACCTGAAGCTCTTTCTTAAAGAACCTTTCATTTTGCCTTCCATGGCATAGACTTTATAGGTTGCAACTCTTTTTTTCCTCTGCAATTCTGGATCATTGAAGCTCCAGCTTTTTGAAGAAGGCCCAAAATTGCTTTTCCCTTTCTTGATCTTCAACTCTTTGCCAAACTGATTTGGCTGAGGCTGAGAATTAGCAGCAGAACCTCCATAGCTGCCATTGCTAACACTGTAAGACCTTAAATCTTGCATGCTACTTGGTCCATGGTACTCTTGTATTTGCATCGTTCTTCCATCTCTGCAAGATTTGGATCTGAAGATACCCTCCATTGAAGGATCAGATTTACATAGATTTCATAAAGATTCAAGAATTTAAGGTTAGGTTGTAGAGGAGAGAAGGGGTAAAGAAAAAGAAAATTCTTGCTCTGGGATTGCTTTTCTGATTTAGAGAAGTGGTTGATTGCGAACTTATTGAAGTGGGGACTTGAAAAACCTCAACTTTGGCTTCTTTATACTATTACTGCCTTCCAAAAACACTGTGAATTGGGATATTACTCGTAGCGAAGAGTGCTGACAATTTCAACGCAAACTACTTCACTTTCCTGCGTTGCCGTTTGTTTTTGAATAGTCTAAAAATTATGAGCATTTGCCACGTGGATTTTTAACTTTGACTGCAATTTAAAAAAAAAGAATTTCTTTTACTTTATTATGGATCCGTCAATAATTTTTTTATTGACAAATCCATAATAAAGTAAAAGAATATAATTTTTTTAACGGGAATTTATCATGAATTAAGTACGGAGAAAAAAAAAATTCTTTTATTTTCTTATTGATTCAAAATATTACTAGAGTATCATTTTATTCTATGCAAACTTAATTTCTTTGACTCAATACATGATTTTCTCATGAAATTTATATTAAATATAAACATCGATTATTAAATTTAAAAAAATTAAATTTGATAATTATATTT
>CANXYI010126165.1:0-12271 GCA_948208565.1 Hura crepitans
GCTTAGACTAACCCCCTTTTTGTTTCTTATTAGGTGTGTAACCAAAATTTCTCTATCCGTTACCATAAGATATCTTTTTAAAGTTATCTCTCTTCTATTTAAGCTGATTCACCATCTCAGTGGTATGACAAGCTGCTATCGATGCTAAAAAAATCCCTAATATGCATCAGAGCAACCTATTGCATAACATCTAGATTCAACCCTTTCTCAAATTTCTTGTAATGGTCTCCTTCTCATACTTAGATATGGACCAATGCCTTTACCTTTGATCCATAAATTCTTAATACTTCTGATCTAGATAATGCTCGGTTATATACTTCTTCATGAATTTCATAAGAAAGAACTCTAAAGTAAAATCATCAATCGCCTTATGCTATGTAGTGGCTTTCCACCACTTCAAAGCTTTTACTGACAACATAGAAGTAATGCATGCATTATACTCCTCTTAAGGACACTTCAACTGTTGTATAATCCTAAGCATATGATTTAGCCAATACTCAGCTCTAGTTGACTCATCTAGCTCTTTACCCTTAAAGTCTTTAGCCCTATTCTTTTAGTAACCACTCTATGTATATCCTTTGGAAAGCCTGTTGTTCTTGAGGTACTAGAGGTGGAGCTATATATATTGTAGCAAAGCAATAGTAGCAACTATCATCGCCTACCTGATTGACTCCAACATAGCCTCTAGCCAAGCCAAATAACCTTGCTATCTAGGTGTAGGATGTCCCGTATCACTGGAGGTCACATGCTCTGATTGTGTCCCTCTTTGAGAAATAGTTATAGGAGCATGGCTCTCAACTTCTTCCTTTTCACTTCATGTAAAACTATGATTCATCTCCATATCCTGTAGGTAAGAGAAATATAATATATCCCCACAGGTAAAAAGTTATGATTTAAATATACTACAGTGCTCTTGTGTAACCCATATGTTTAGAGGAAAGCCTAACTCGGAGCTCTGATACCACTGTGTATAGCCACCTTTTACTCGGTCCGTATGCCATACCCGAGTAGGGAGTGCCACCACATACCGATATTTGATTTTGCTACATATAAAACTTGATTAATTTAAAACTTTTTATTAAATAAATAATTTCTTTCATTTTAGAGTAGTAAAACACTAAAAATCATTTGACACGCTTTATGAGGCAATTAATAAGATCATTGTGTCAAAAATTTGACAGTATAATGGTTTTACTAGGACACTTTCCCAAATAGTAAACCTGTTAAAAACACTTCTATAAAAAGCATTCAACACATCTCAACATTATATAGGTCCTCCTGACCCTCTAAACTCCTTCAAAAAACATAGAGCCTTATGCTCAACTCAAATAACATTCTCACATGCAATATCATAAGTTATCATGCAATCCATGCGAGAAAAATAAAGCTATTACAATATTACAACTTTAGTTACAAAACCAAACCCAAAGTTTATAGATTAGGCCTAATCCCTCTAGAATCACAAGAGCAACACTAGCTATATTTACATTAACATCATCTTACAAAAGGAAACCAAAAGCACCCATGAAGGGCAGCCTTCATGTTGTTTTATAGGGTAGAAGCATTGACTCTAATCTACTATTCTATTACCTACACATCGTACACACGCAATATGCTAAGCTTTCGATTAGTGGTGTAATCACTTTAACTTGTTATAACAATTAAAATGATACACGTTTGGAATATGACTCAAATAAGTCATTTCATAGTAATATATATAGGTACATATTATGAAAATCACATAATTATGCAATATTAGCACATACTTGCCTTTAGAACCCAAAAAACCATATTAAGTCCATTTTTATAGCATAACTTCTTTCAACATGAATAAGAATCAACCATACACATAAACTACTCCTATATCACTCAAAATATACATTTGCTCAATTTAATATGGTAATGAGTATAACAACATGCATTTTGATCTGTTACCATATTTATGCATCATTACTGCATATTCAGGTTCCAAGACCCTATATACACCAACCCATTAATAATATCAGTATAAAAGTTCACATAAAACCACATATATCATGTTAATAGGTTTAACCTAACATTAAGCTAAAAAAATCAGTGTCACACAGAAAATGCATCATTTATGTTGTAATTAACATTATTTATGCTTAACTTATGCTAGTATCAGAATACTTATTATTATTATTATTATTATTATTATTATTTATTTATTTATTTAATTTATACCCATACCAAAGAGATAACTATCTAAGGCTATATAGTGAATAATGATACACCTAAAGGCACTAACACTTTAGAGGTGTAAACCAGTGTACCTAAAGGCACTAGTATCTATAGATACAAACATATTAGCCCATAGGCCTAACACAAAGTAGTGCAAAAATAGTGGCCTAAAAGCATGGTGCCTATCGAGACATAAACACAAAGTGACTTGTAAACTTATTACTGGAAGGTAAACATTGTAGCAGCTAATTCCAGTTGATTGATCAACCTATCCATACTAGGTTGTCTAAATATATAGGCATTATTAAACTGGTAAATTATCTCATGTTAACCATTTTTAAATGTATAACACGGTTTATGTCTCGACCTACATAAACTGATCATATTGGCTATTTTGCACATCTACAAGGCCTAGACTCTCAAGTAAGTAGAATGTGTCAAACAAAACATAGCATAGCCAACTTAGGCTTCTACAAGCTTACGAACACAAAATAGTTAAATTGCATAGGTGTATAAGCTGGAAAACTCATCCTGCATCATAATCATGTATTTTACCATTACTTTCATCATAAATGTTTATTACAATGTCTAATGCATCAAGGTTATATACAACAATCACATATAGCATTACTTGTTGTTTCACACATATTATTATTATTTAGTGATAAGCATGCATTATCTAGCTATATCATGGCAATAACCTATAAAATATTCAAGATGGTATTCAGCCACCAATAAGCACAGACAGACATTTTAGTTATCATAGGTGCACATTTGGAATGGCATTTAATCATAAAACATGCTATCTAAGTCATTCATGAACATAAGTCACAATTATGCATATAGTGCTCACAAACATGAAATTTCAGCTTTTAATGTATAAGGCTACAAAATCACATACATAACTTACTTTTCATACCATATAACATGTATGGATGCTCAAAGCACATCCTGAGATGCAAATCCATAAAAAAATGGTTTTACATGTATTAATATGACTTAATGGCTCATTATAGCCATAAGGCTACATATGTGCATGTAAACATCTATTGACCATTCAGTCACCTAATACCACCATTAGCATCTCATAAATGCCACATAAATGCACTTATCATCATCTATTAATGACATAAACATATCTGCACATTAATTACATACTATATTAATAAATGCACAAAATTCACATAGTGCATTCATTACTTAATATTACCATAAAAATGCATCACTCATGCATAATAAATACTAGACCATCACATTACAAGCATTCATCCTTTATATATGTCATACATGCCCAAATATGCATTTAATATTCATTATATCATTAAATGCCAATTTATGTACAAATGCACACAATAGGTTTATATACATTTCATCCAAATTAATGTAACAACATAAAACAAACTTGATTGTATGGGATGCCCAATACCCGCCTAAGCCTTCTCCTTGCCTCAAGAAGCTCAAGTCAATATTTTGCCTATGGAAATAAAAGGATACCATCTTTAAAAATTAATACAAAATTTTAAGAAATTTGAAAAATTATTCTACGCCTAGTTATATGCTCTACGACATCCTAGTAACCCATGAAAAATATCAAACTTGAAAAATAAGTACCTAGGAGTCGGGAGGTAACTATTCAACTTAGGAGGGAATTTGAGATTCCTCTTGAGATACCTTGCCAAAACAGGTATTCTTAGTGCCCGTGAACTCATCTTGAGATGCTCTTTCCTTTCAGTTTGATATTTGGAGGTGGCTATGGTGGAGGAAGAAGAAAAAAACAAAGGAGAGAGGGAGAGAGGTAGAGTCGGCTTGGAAGGGATTTGGAGGAGGGAATTGAGTGGAAATGGAGGGAAAGGGGTATTTATAGTTTTTGAAATTATTTTCCCAAGAACTTCGTAAAATTTTTCCCCCTCTCAAAAAATAAAAATTCCCTTATTTATATCTAAAAAACTAGTTAAATTCCTCATCTAAAAACCCTTAAAACCCTAAGCTCAAAAAAATGAAGGAAACTTGATAAATTACTATATTTTCTTTCCCAAAATTATGTAAAAATACTTTTCGATATCAGAAAATTTTGATTCCAAAGCCCATAGACTATTTGAAATATTTGAGTACCAGGTTGTAATTGTAACACCTATGTTTCGAGGTTCTGTGAATAGTGCCACTGGGTCCGAGAAGTATGCTCAGGGTGGTGGATTAGTTACACATAAATTGAGCCAGTGACACTAGTAATGAAACTTTAAGGGGCTTTAATCTGATGAAAAGAGCAAAATTTAAAAATTTAGCAGAACCAACAATTTATTTCAGACTGTAAGCTACCCCTCGGTGCAATAAAAATTTCACGGGCCTAGATTGACCAAGGATGTACCCGAACGGACCCAAAAATAGTGGACTTTAAAGCTCAAAAATTTCAATGAATCCATCGGTGAAAGAATTTTTTTTATTTTGAGGTCGTATACAAATTCACATAATTTTTTTAGATTGGCACGCAAATCGATACAACTTGAAAACTGCACTATTGATGGAATTTGGCTGCAAAAATTTACGAGTAGATAGAGGGATTAAAATATGAATTTAAAAAGAAATGGTGTAATTTTTTGAGGTTTGTGTGAATTTTGGTGAATTTTCAAAATTTGCTAAAAAATTGAGATATGTTAGGGTGGTTCGGGTGGCTGTGGACCCCGCCCATACACTTGGCAACTAGCATAGGGCCTTGAAAAATGGCAAAAAGTGTTGACAAGTGGACTTTTCCACTAAATAAAAAGGCAAAAATTCCTCTCCATTTTTTCCCAACAAAGGATGCCACAACTAGCTGAAAATGGGCTTTCATCTTCTTTCTTAAGCCAAAACTACAAATTCTAGGTTTCTAAATTCAAATTAGGATGTTAGTGAAGTTCCAAAAAAATAATCATCATAAAAGGAGCTCTTAGCTGTGAGTTAAAATTCACCAAAGTTTTCTAGATAAATGCAGTCCAGTAGGGGTACCAAAGGTGATTTCTTTTCTTTTCCTTTGGTTTTCATGATAATTTCTTAGCTATAAATGGTTCCTTAGGGTGCCTAACATCTGTGGGCATGTGTGTGACTTTGGCTTGAGGTGAATTGTGTAAGGAAGAGTGTGAAAGAGAGCAAGAAAGTGTCTGTAAGGGTTAGAAATTAAGGATGGCAGCCTTAAAATGGTGGTAATTCAATCTTCTAGTGAATACGGTAAGTGAACTCTATCATTCACTTCATGTCCCTAAAATTTCAGTAGCTTCCTTTGAGTCTAGTAATGAATGAAGTATGTAAAACAGCTTCAATTGCTAGATGTTTTGTGATATGATGACACTTAGTTCATGAATGGTATGAATTGTATGGTTTTTGATGAGAAAAGGACTATATAGATTTTAAACACTTAGTAGCTAAGAGATGTGCATGAGTTAGAGGTATGTTGAGATGTGTTTTGGTTACTTGAGTTTTAAATTGATCCTTGTGGTATTGAAAAGAAGTAAGGTGTATGCTGATTTTGTTTTGTGGCAAGAGATGCTTAAGTTGTTAAAGTGTGCTTGTGATGAGTAAGGCTTAAGTTAATGGCTTATGCATAGATATGATAGGGTATCTCCTATGAATTGGTAGAAATGTACATAATTTGCATGAAGTGTGCATCTAGTTGAGGTATGTATAGCTTGTACATTGGTATGGCATGCATGGTATAAAGTGTACATATAAAGATATATGCTAGCATATTGATGTGCAAGGTGTATGTGTGATAAGTGAGGTTAAAATGTATGTGTGGGCAATAATTTCCTTAGTGTCTAAAATGTATAATAGCATGGGAAAGCTTGGCAAGTATGGTATATGGGCAAGTTTGGTGCCTATAGGTGATGCAAGGTAAGGTACATGTAATGCATGATATTAAGGTGACATGAACTTAGCTAATTTGTACTTTAAATGATATGAAATGGTAAAGGCTTGTATGTACATATGACTAAACTATTGATTGAAGGATAAATGTGTAATTAACATTATGGAAATAAATGATTAAGTCTAGAAAGGGGTTGAACCCAAGGGCTATGTTAGTGTAAATAGGCATGAAAGTGATGGAATATAAATGCACTAAATATGCCTGAATTGATGTATTTATGTGAGATAAAATGGCCTAAATTATATTGGTATGAAGTTAATCAATATACACCATAAAATTATGTCTAATATAGACAAGGAATGGTATGAATAATAACCTTAAAATTTGACTAGCCAGTAAGTATAATAATGGCTTGTACTTTGCCTATAAGGACTATGGCTTGTAAATGAAAACCATGTTTATTTGTATGTCGTTAAGGGCTGTGTCTTGTAATAGAGGGTAATGGCATTTTAGCCTATGGTTTGGCCTTGTAAATGGCTTAGGATTGGTTAGCTTAGGGCCTATGATATGGATGTAAGTAGTGGCTGAAACTACACTAAAAAATAAGGTGAATCGGACCTAAAATGCTTATTAAAAACTTGGCCATAATGACCTATAACTATCCTAGATAACCATTACTTGATTCAATAAATTCCTTAGATAGTAAATGGCCTAGATTTATAATATATTTATGGAATTAAAGCTAGCATAATATAAGATAATTACTAGCAATGGTACCTTGATTATATTCTATGATAAATTCCCCCATTACAGCCTATTTGTTGCCATACTAGACCGAGCTAAATTTCAACTGAGCTATAAAAATTATAACTATATGTTTTTGAGTTTATAATATTATAAGAAGTCAATCAGTAATGGAATGGACACTGATTTAGGTTAAATGGCCCACTAGTTAGACACACATTGGATGGGTTAACTAATCAACTTAGGGATTTTTAGCAGCTATTACACTATTTACTTTTTAGATAGGGTCGGTATAGTGGCATAAGTCCCTATTGGGGTCATTGTACTAGTCTGTTGGATAGACAACTTTCTACTCTTGCCACCTAATGCCAAATTTGATATTGCTAGTGCAACGACATAGGTCCCTGTGGGCTACTACATTATTTTATTGGACAAACTAGTCTGCTAGGTAGATATAGCCACTTCATCACTAATCATTTATATGATGCCGATGTAGCAGTATAGGTCTCTGAGAGTCACTGCACTAGTTTGTTAGACAAAACAGTCTACTGGGTAGACAACCCCTTATTATTTACATCTAGGGTGCCAAAATTCAATTGAGCCGGTGCAATGGTACGGGTCCAAAATGGGGACCACTATCCCAATTATTTTTCCCTCTAAATCTAGTGTCTGTCAGTGTTGTCTCCTGAGTTAGGCCAGCTAAATTAATTAAATAAGATTAATGAATTCCATATAACTATAAAACATAAGACAGGGGCATTTTAGTAATTTTCCACTGATATTGAATAAAGGCTTAAAATGGTATAGTTTGGGCATCAAACAAGTAATAATAACTAAATACATAAATTATATGGCTTGTAATAAATAATTTGATAATTATAGATAGAAACACCATAGAGGTAAAATGGTAATTTTGCATACTAGTGTTCTAAGTTGAATTGAGATATTAGTATAGAATAAAACTAGAAATATAATGCATGTGTTAACTATTAGACATGTTTTTAATGATTGAATTCACCACTGAGTATTTTTATACTCAACGGACCTATTTCGACTTCCAAGTACAAGATCAAGGGCATCACCTCATAAAGCATGTAGTAGAGTTCAGAGTTCATTCTTGAGAAGACTGATCATGTATAGATATATAGTTTTTTCACTCTATGTACTTAGGTGGGGAAAATGCCTATGATGTATATAAGGGACATTGAGTAGTATTCGTTTATAACAGACAGTGTTGTAATTAATCATGTGATGGTTTCTTTTACGTATGTGTAACCTATAATGATACTTATGAGCCTGAGGCTCTTTGTGTTTTTATTATGGCCTAAGGCCTATGATTACTATGTGATAGATGATGTTAATAGTAGGATATCTAGGGGACTAGAAAAGTCAAGGAGATGTGATATATAGAATTGTTTATAGGTAGAAGAATTTTTGAATAGTGACCTGGGCAGGCAATATGGTACCAAAATCTTTAAGACATACTAGATTGTGTTGAATTCCTTCTATAATAGTCAAAACATGATAATATGAACTTAAATAGACTATAATAATTGATCGAACTGAATTTGGAGTCAAACAGAATTGCCTAGTGCAATATAAGTAAAAGTTAAACGAATGATTGTGGGAGAAATGAGATGGGTGACATAGCGGGAAGTGCACTGCTTATTAGGTATCTTCGGGAATCTAGTAAAGGGTGTTAAAGTAATATTTTTAGCTATTTTGGAGCAACTTTAGAATTATTTTATGGTTCAGCTTTGCTTGTGGCACTATTCATAAAAAACTGTTGTAAAATGTTCTTTAGCATTTTTAACCATCCGAATGACTTCGAATTGGCTTCAAACTTTGCCCAAAATTCTCTTATAATTAATACTGCCCGTTGATACACATAGTGTGGCTCGTGTTTGGGAAGTACTATTCATGAGAGTCAAGATTTTTAGATTGTTACACTTATCCCTTTTTAATTGCTTAGATACCTCTGGTTACATCACATTAATTTATTTATATTTCAATATTTAAGTTTTTTGAGTGTCTTTGCTTGGGATTTCATTGGTTATTTATAATATCTATATTTTATGCTTAAACATTATTTATCCTCATTCTATTAATGTTCATGTCATAATAGCCAATAATATTATTCTATTGTTTCATTAATTTTAGGATTATTCATAATACATTTCATAGCCTATCCTTGAGAGACAAGTCTCAAGTCATTAGATAACAAAAAAAATAGTGTGTAGTGGTCCACATTTTAGACCCCAACGATTGTACCTAGCTAGTGCAGTGGCTCCATCTTGGAACTATCATGGCTACACCCATATAGTGCAATAGCCTATCTTAAGACCTTAGTGGCTACACCTGCCTAGTGCAGTGGTCCCATCTCAGAATTGCCATGGCTACACCCACATATTGCAATGGTCAAAATCTCAACCTTAGTGGTTGTACTCGCAATCATACAAATCAAGTAATACCCTCAAAGGCATAATATCTCTGGTAGCTGCTAATCCCTAGTTCACTGATCAACCCATCCAGTGGACGTTTAACTAACATGGGCTAATATCTATATCATTTTATCTTATAGTCATTTCTCATTCTCCTCAATATCTAGATTTCCTTAATGGGAACATAATCTTTATATAGTTAATTCGTTATTTAATACTTTAATAGTTACTTAATGTGTTTCAAGTTTAACTTGTCTCCCATATCCAAATCTCGTATTTGATTCTCTTCATTTCTCATGTATATTTGTACGTATATTGCTTTACTACCAGCTGTCTCATAGTTTGTTATCTTCTCATTCCATATTGGCATGTTTCCCTTATTATAGGATAACAAATTTATCTCTTATATTTCTAATGTTTCACCCTTTTATATTTAGGATCTTGGTTGTACTTTATTAATCATCATGCTCGATTTAAGCCTTAGTATTTTACCATTATCACCTTTGTAATTATTATGTCATATAAATATTTCTATTGCCTTGTCATTTAAACTTGAACCTTTATATATGACTTACACAAAAGATTCATTTGTTTAATCATTCTATTCCACCTATCCATAAGTTAGATATTAGCAGTGTATTTATCCTACCTCATAATTCCATACTTCAGTACTCTAAAAATTAAATCTTTATTCTTAACATTATTTATAATTTCTATCAACTTATTAGTTTTATTCCATTACTAGTGATTTATTTAGATTATTTCCACATCATTAGGACATAGTTATAAGCTAATTTCATTTGATTATTTTTATGTGATAGTTGCAAGTCGCTTTTGTTTTACCAGATGGTTACAGGTCTTTTTACGTAAATGTTACTATTTATTTGGTCATTTCTTCTACTATTCATTTAGCCATTTTTTTTGTTCTTCTCTTTGACTTATGCCTCTATACTTTATGATATTCCATACCATTAGCCATTAGCCTTTAATACAATACTTAAACATAATTTCTACCAAAATTTCAAGTTACATTTATCTTTTAAAATGCTTAAACCTATACTTAATATTATATACTATACCTACCTCTCACTAAGTCTTTACGTACCAATTCCACACCATATTTTACTTATACCATACCTTATCATGACTATCATATTTTTTTCCATAACCATGCATATATTTTCACATTCCCTATCTCCTTTATATTACACATCTCATTACCATCATAATATCACATGTACCTATGCCATGCACACATGTATATGCCATGACATACATGTCATGTATTCGGTCATACCTACATCACATACACACATATACTTTCCATATCCAAAGCACATCTAAGTCATTATTTCTTCATCGATTTCACATCATAGCATACATAATACTTTAAAAAAAGCATGCACACATACATAAACCTAATTTCCATACATACACATATGCCTTAAACTCTAATTTCTCTAAGATACAATATAAGTTTCAACTAAATTCACTTACAATAGTCTCCAAGTCATGTTAAAGCCACTCCAAAACCATTGATTTCCTCTTGCTCCATCATCTTTCACCATTTTCCTTTATACCATATTAGGGTTCCAACTTTAAAAATTTATACAAAATTCTACATAACTCTAAATTGAAATCTTTTTCCACACTTAACATTTATACCTTAAATACCATAGAATAAAAATACTAAAGTTAAGAAAATTTCACTTGCTTACTAAAATAAAAATATTTTTCAAGTGCTTATATCTCACTTTCTTAGCTCTATTTCTTAATTCTATCACTTAGAACATGCTAAGGGGATCATAGAGGCTAAATCTCATATAAATTTCTCAAAGTTTTGTTATGTATGGAGAGAGAAAAAATGAAGACAAGTGGAAAGGGGGAGGTATGAAGAATGGCATCGGCTTTTTCTTGTTCTTAGGGAGGAGATGGATTTCTTTCACTCACATACAAACATAAATGTGTATTTACATGTATTAGAAAGGTGTATGGCCTCAATTGTGCCACTTGTTGATCAAATGGCCACGATTAATTCTATTTCTCTTTAAACTTCAAAAAATTTTAATTATTTTTCTAGACCTTCAAAAATCATGATTCTAGTGTAAAAAATTCTCGATGGTGGCCATTAAAGGCTCCTTAAAAATTCAAGCCAAAATTCCTTCTGTAATTAGGGTTGCCATTTACTGATGCAAATAAAAAATTTTGACTAATTATTAAATGACCTTAGAATATTAAAATTTCTTCACCAATAGGCTTATTGGAATTTTTGAGCTTTAGGGTGTGCTATTTTTAGGTCCATCTAGGTACTTATCGAAGCTGTCCTAGCACAACCTCAATTGAGGTCACTATTCACTAGTTCTTAGCTCGAAATAATTTATTAGTTCTACTAAAATTTTTAATTCACTTGTTTTTATCATTTTCTCATCGATCAAAGATGTTTGACCGATGCACCCTTTTAGCTACTATATTGCCCTTTAGTGTTCTTAAGACACTATCTAAAGCACGGGAGTACTATTCATAGAATAATGAGTTTTCTGGCGTTATAATTCTTCTCCTCTTAAGAAATTTCAACCTCGAAATTTCCCCTAGTCGAATAGTTGATAACTTCAATATTAATTTTGCATACATTGTTTTCTCTTTTAATAGGTTTAAATCTTTATGTCTCCACTATATACGGTCTTTTATGCATACAACTTTATATCCCCTTCATTTCACGGACATCTTGATCTTCTTTCAATTTTTTTCCTAAAACTTTATCTCTATTTTCCTTCGACCATGGGTAGAGCTCCCCCATTATGGCCTTTAAGTCTACTACATTAGGTTTTGTCATCCTTTATTTTTTGATAAGGATAGGCTGCCTACTTTTGCAATATTATACATTTATGCTCTGTTATTAGTTAGTACACGGAACACTAGTAAAATGTTTTTACGGGCTTACTTTTCTTTCAATGCCAAACTTTACACATCTTTATTTCCTTAATTCCCTTTGCCTCATATATATGGCCCCTTTCATTTATTTTAGGCTCTCTTATTCTTTAATATT
>CANXYI010126179.1:0-12203 GCA_948208565.1 Hura crepitans
CAAGAAGGGAGTATATTTCTCAGCAAATTCGGGAGTGCTCTCACTAATTTTAATCTCAGTCGAAGATGCACAGAACATCAAGGTCCCTCTTAATGACGCTTTAGTGGTTTAGAGATATATCGCCAATTTTTTAGTAAAAAGGATACTGGTGGACAATGGTAGCGCGATCAATCTTCTGACATTAGAGGCGTATAAGAAGATGAAGCTGCCAATGAAAGATTTGAAATAGATTAAGATGCCATTGATAGGCATAGGCAATACTTCCATCCTGGTGATGGGTTCAACAGACCTTTACGTAGAATTGGGAGATGAGGCAATGTCTTATATGAGCAAATTCACTTTCATGGTCATATATATCGCTTTTTCCTACAATGCTATTCTTGGTAGACCTACGTTGTATGATTCGAGAGCTATCACTAATATTAGATACTTGGTCATGAAGATCCCCATAGAAGGTGGGATAGCAATAGTGTGGGGAAATAAAAAAGCTACTCAAGAAGCTTATGTAGCCACAGTGAGGGAATTACAACAGTAAAAGCCTACTCTAACGAAGAGAGTAGAGAGCAATAATGATAATTTAAGCCATAAATCTGAGGGAAAGCTAGTTAAGAGACCATTAGCACCAGGGAAGAATGTTATGATAGGGGGTGAACTGCTAAAAGCAAATGAGAAAGAAATCCTCCAAGTCCTATACCTCAATCAATAAAGTTTCATATGGTCTCAAAGAGAGATAGCAAGAATAGACTCGGGAGTAATGTCACATAGATTGCAGGTTGATTCGAAGATGAAACCCATTAAGCAAAGGATTTGATTGTATCACTCAGACAGGTAGAAGATCATATCCAAAAAGACCAAGAAATTATTAAAAGTAAGAGCCATATAGGAAGTCACATACCTTGAATAGTTGACCAATGTCATCTTAGTAAAGAAGAAAAATGGGAAGACCTGAATGTGTGTCAACTTCATTGACTTAAACAAAGTGTGCCCGAAGGATAGCTACCCACTCCCCCACATTGACAGGTTGATTGATTCCATCGTAAATTACGCAGTCTACTCCTTCCTTGATACTTATTCTGGGTATTATCAGACACCTATGTTTAGGCATGATTAGGAAAAGACTAGATTTATCACCCACAAGGGCACGTTCTATTACAATGTCATGTATTTTAGATTGAAAAATGTAAGAGCCATATACCAAAGTTGATGAATAAGATGTTTAAAGATCTGATAGGCAAAACAGTAGAAGTTTATATGGATGACATCATTGTCAAGAGTAAGTCTTGGGGTATATGATATCTCAAAGGGGTATAGAGGCTAATCCAAAAAAGATTCAAGCAATCTTAGATATGTAGCCTCTAAAAAGCATCAGAGATATCCAAAAGCTTAATGAAAGAATGGTATTGAGAAGGTTTATTTCTCATTCGACCAAAAGATATTTACCATTCTTTAGGCTTTTGCGGAAGGGGCAAAGCTTTAAATGGAATGAGAAGTGCTAAAAAGCTTTTAAAGAACTGAAGGTAGCAATAATGATGCCACCCCTCTTGGCTAAGCCCAATGACGGTAAAGACCTATTTCTATACCTTTTAGCCTTGAACTATACAGTTTCTACTGACCTTGTCAAAGAAGACTAAGGAGTGTAGAAACCCATTTACTATGTTAGTCAGGTCTTTAAGGGTGCAAAAACAAGAGGAAATCCGGTTAAAAAAGTCCTTACAACATTAATGACGGTGACAACTAAGCTAAGGCATTACTTCTAGTCATATAAAGTGATCGTACAAATTAACTAGCCATTAGCAAAGCTTCTTCAATGTCTGAACATAGACAGTAGGTTGGTTAAATGGGTGGTAAAGATACAATCGTATGATATCTGATTTGAACCCAAGGTGGCGATGAAAGCCCAAGTTTTGGCAGATTTCGTTGAAAAATTGCAAAACGTAGAAGATCAAGTTCTCCTATAAGACAAAATCCCAAAACATAGGAGTTATTTGGGGATGGAGCATCCCAAGATGTTGGGGTTGGTGTAGGAGTCATTATCAAGGCCCAAGAGGCATTTGTGTCAAACATGCTTTGAAGCTATGGTTTAATGCTTCTAACAATGCCATGGAATATGAAGCAATGATTGCCAGCTTGAAGTTAGTAAGGGAAGTCAAGCTGAAGTTCCTGATAATTAACGATGATTCATAACTAGTCACTTGACAAATCACTAATAGCTTTACAATTAAGGAGAGACATCTGAAAGAGTATGTGAATAAGGTGAAGAGTTTACTATAGAACCTGAAGGATATAGGCATTAAATGGGAAGTGAAATAAATCCCTAGAAAGGATAATAAAGAGGCAAACATTTTGGCTAAAACAGCGATCTTGGGAGGCTTGAAGGTTTGGAAAAAGCCTATGATTGAAATTAAAGTTACGCCTTTGATCTAAAAAGAGGAAGTGATGATGGCCACTGTGGCAAGAGAGGCATGGTACAACCTAATTATTGAGTATCTTTAATCTGGAATGCTACCACAAAATGATTTAGAGGCAAGAAAAGTAGCTCAAAGGTAGCTTATATACTCTATAATCAATGGGAGATTATTTAGGAAGGCTAAAACACACCCGTGGCTTAAATGTGTAACTCTCGAAGAGGGGGAATATGTGATCAAAGAAATACATGAGGGAATATACGGAGGCATGAAACAGCATGGTGGTGGTAAGGAAAGTATTGCGCACGAGATATTATTGGCCTTTCATCTTAAAAAATGCATAGGAGATCGTCAAGAAATGTCTATAGTGTCAAGTGCGTGGTAAAATAATTAGAAAACTAGGCATAAATCAACATTCCATTGGGGTAGCCTTGCCCTTTGATTAATGGGGGATCGACATCTCGAAACCTTTCCCTCAAGGAAAGAGGCAGCTAAAGTTTTTGATTGTTGCTATAGATCATTTCACTAAATGGTTTGAAGCCGAACCGGTAGCTATCATTACCTCCTAACAAATCCAATAGTTTATATGGAAAGAAATCATTTTGCAGATTTTGATTACCTATGGTGCTTATTATGGACAATGGTAAACTGTTTGATTCCTTAGCCTTTAGGGAATTCTTTAAAGTCTCAATATATAATTAAAGTTTACTTTAGTAGCTCACCCTCAAACGAATAGGATGATGGAGGTGTCTAATCAAACCATTTTAGATGCACTCAAGAAGAGGCTATTTAAGGCTAGAGGCTATTGGCCAGAAGAGCTGAGGAGTGTACTTTGGGCATATCAAACAACACTTAGAACCACTATAGGTGAGACGCCCTATTCCCTCGAATTTGTCTCTGAAGTAGTGATCCCAATAGAAATCGGAATACCTTCTTATAGAATAGAGATATGGAGTCGTGAAAGAAATGATGAAGAAAGAAAGCTTGAGTTAGACCTTATAGAAGAAAGGTGGGAATACGCTTTAATCAAAATGGCAACTTACAAATAGAGAATAGCTAAATACTTTGACTTAAAGGTAAAGCACAGAGATTTCAGCATCGGAGACTTGGTGCTTAAAAAAGTTGACTTAGCTAAGGGGATTGTAAGAGTCAGCAAGTTGATGCCTCAGTGGGAAGGTCCATATCCAATTTCTGACATTATATGTTTGGGAACTTATAAGATACAATCAATAAGTGGACAAGCTATCCTAAGAGCATGGAATATTGAAAATCTCAAAAAATGCTTTGTATAGACACCTCTAAAAGTTTTTTCCCTGGGTGATGAAATATAAAGTAAATGTATCAATTTCATGCCAATTTGCACTACATCATTAAAATGTTTGATACCCTACAAACGAATGACTTAAATAGCATTCATGGATTACTTAAAACACATTCTCGCGACTACTTAACAACCTATAAACTAAACACTTAAAACAGTTTTTGGGGTTGTACAACATTATTTAATCACTTTATAGCCTGTAAACGAAACACTTAAGTAGTTTTTGGGGTTGCAATATATCATTTTTGTTGGTCCCAAAGCACTCAAGAGGGGGGAGGGGGTGAATTGAGTGTTTAAAATATTTTTGACAAGGAGGCAAATTCCTATTCTAACCTTTAAAAAAAACCATGTTTAGAATACTGTGTTCTAATACTAATCTAATCCTCTAGAACAGAATGTAAGAGACAAAATTTTTCTAAATTTTGTTAAAATCAATCAAAAACTTTTATGTCAATAAATCAATTTTAGAAGGATGATTAAAATGTTAGAAACAATTGAAATTCATATAGAAAGTAGAATAAGAAAAATTAACTCAAGATTTTTATAGTGGTTCGGCTATCCCAAGCCTACATCCACTTCTCAAGAAAACACTCTTGAGTTTCTTTCTATTTGACTCTTTTTATCTGGTAAGAGTAAACACCAATTACAACTTAAAAGCTATCCTTAATCTTTCACTGGATTGAATAAAAACCTAAGCTAGATTTTCCCACTTGATCTTAGCTTTTACAAGACATAAAATATTTGATGCAGAGAAATGCCTTACTAAAATCAAGAATTAAACTTGATGATGAAGGTGTAATGAATAAAGCAAAAAAAGTGCGGAGTTTTTAGAATAGAAAGTAGAGTAGAAAAATGAAATGTGTTCTAACACTTTTTCTTTTTTGTTCTCTTATTATTATTTTTTAAAGAACTTGAGATACTTATATAACAAAAAGAATTTTGATTGTTTAAAATAGTATTTCATCGTTTAAGATAGAAAAGCACTTTTTTTAAATATTGTGTCGGTTATTTTATCTTTTTTGCCTAGAACACTTATATAGAATACTGTTCAGATTAGAGTAGTCTATTCTAAATGATCTGTTCTATACTATTTTGTAAAAAATTCTTTTTCAAAAAAATGGATATGTTCATGTGAGCGTGTGATCCTCAATTCGAATCTTTTTACAAATATAAACTCTTAAGATAGAAGCTCTTTACACATTTCTTCTTGATTTCCTTGTCTTTATAGATCTTCCATGTTTCTTAGAGTTTTCCATATAAATCACCTAAAATACTTTAATAGAAAAGATAATTTAAGGTTTTTTTGGAGATCATCAAAACTAGGATTGTAGCCTATTGAGCCAACAATCTCCCATTTTTTGATGATGTAAAAAAAACTTAGATTACACTTTGAATGTTTAATTAGTTACATATGTGCCCCCCCTCCCCGAATTTATGCATAAATATAGCAAAAAGACTTCCAAGTATGTCATTAATATATATGTCAATATTTACATGTTATAACAAAAAATATATATCAGTTCAGTCAAGGTCATATAGTATATTTCTAATAGAAACCAATAAAAACCAAAATAAAGTGCCTAATTCATGATCCCTAATTTTTCCCCCTTTCTGACACCATAAAAAAGAAAGTGAAATTAGGGTCAATAAATTTGACCTTGACATAAAACAGTCAAAAGTAAAAAGATAAACAAATCATCAAATCAAGGCTTTTTTGCTTGAAGTAGATTCTAAACATGGTGAGTAAGTTATTGAAGGTGATACAGAATCCCTTCAAGGGCTTGAATTTTGGTTGAAGGAGTGGATGATGGAGGTATGGGTGAAACAAGACAATGAGTAGGTGATTCTTCTCTAAGACTATCATCAAAATCTCTAAGGACTTCAGTCTTCATATCAAAGCTCCCCTGTTCTTGCTCTGAACCTTCACTCTCATTAGAACTAAGAACCATAGGTTCTTTCCCTTTAAAAAAAATCTTAATAGTTTTGCAGGGTTCTGAGCATATGGGATCTGCTTATGGAGATTGCTTTGGACTAGTAGCGCTAGAAGTCTGTTTGAATTCTTCACAGGTGGTTTTGTTAAGGGTGTATCAATAGCCCTTTTTCTAGAAGCAATGAGTTTCTTGTGAAAGGTTTGAAAGAAGACTTTCCTTAACTTAGACCTTGGATCATATTAAACAAAATGCTTAAATAGATTCAAAATTTCCCAAGTAAGAAGTAATTTGGTTAGTACCATAACAAAAAGAAATTTGATTCCTTTGGTGGGTTTCTTCCTGTGGTCAGTGATAGATATGATAATTTGATTTATCAACAAGTAGGGTAGATTAACATGCTAGCCATAGTAAATGTACCACAAGAGATAGTAATCTAACCCTGTTACATAGTTTACACTACCCAACTAGGGAACTATAATAGCAATGATGAACTTATGAACCATTCTAAACTCAGGGAACATGAAAGTAGAGGGAATTCAGATTTTTAGATGTGATTTATTGGGGCCTCTTAAAATTTTATCAAATTCCTCTCTTTTAATTTCTGGGCAATCTTCAACCTTAATGCCCTTTGTCAACTTTTTCCCTATATTTGGGATGCCATAGATTTCAGACAACATAGGTAGGGACATAACATGTTTTGCTCCATTAACAGTAACAATAAAATGTTCATCATCCATAATGGAGATTGAGTTTTAAAATTCACTTACTAGATCAGGATAGAATCTAAGAGTTTCATAAGTAAGGAATTTCTCTCATTTTTTATTTATTAGCCATTTAGTGACTTGAGGATCAGCCTGCTCGACAAAGTCCTAGTCAACATTGGCCGGTGGAACAAAATCGAGTGTCTGTATAGTGTCTATTGTGTCTTCATTAGGTTCATCTACAAGAGTGAAGAGAGAAGTGCTTTGGGTCAGTATCTTCTTAGGTAGAGAAGAGGGTGTCGGTTCGGGCAGAGAAAAGGGCATCGGTTCAAGTGATAGAGGTTGAGGAGATGGAGGATTTGATGGTGGTGAAAAGGATTTAATAGTTTTAGGTTTATACGCTTATGACCCATATGCTTTTGCTTCATTTCTTTTCTAATTTGAGAGAAAATAAGGAGGGGGGTAGAAGATGAAGGTGGAAAATTAAAAAAGATGAAGAGTCGGTGAACAGTTTTTTAAGAGAGAAGAAAGAGAAGAGATAAGTGAATGAAAGAATAAATAAATAGAAATAAGGATTGGGAAAGTGAACAGTTAAAGAAAAAATTTGAATTTTAAAAAAGTGGGATGATAGGCGAGAGAGTAAGGATGAAGTACAAAGTTGTACTTCAAGCAATAAATGCAAAAGAGAGAAAAAAGAAAAAAATAAAGTATATAAAATATATTAGAAACATAAAAAGTGACTTTTTGGATATACGCATAAGCAACATGTCAATATCACTTAAAAAATGAGTCAAATATAATCATTGAGACAAATAATTAATTTTAAGATAGATTACTCTGCTCTAGATTCGCATTGATCTGTATCATCAAAGTAATCTAATTAGTTACGATTATGTTTTAAATGCTATTCTAGTCATGATTTAAGCATAGCACTTATGAACACATATAAACAAGATAATCTTTAAAGATGTATTAGATACAGAGTTACCTTATTTGCAGTCTTTTGAGGTACCCATACCTAGTTTTCTTCTGATTTCACAAAATTGATCTTCTTTCAAGGGTTTTGTGAAAATGTCAGCTAATTGATCCACAGTTGAAACAAAATTTAGTTAAATATCTCCCTTTTGAATATGATATAATAAAATGATGTCGGATTTCTATATGTTTTGTTCTTGAGTGCATTACTAGATTTTTGGTTAAGTTGATGGCACTAGTGTTATCACATAGAATTAGAATATGTTCTATTTCAACTCTATAATCTTCAAGTTGTTGCTTGATCCATAGTGTTTGAGTAACACAACTTCCAGTAGCAATATATTCTATTTCTACAGTGGATAGAGCAACTAAATGTTATTTTCTGCTAGACCAAGTTACTAAGGATTGTCCTAAAAAATGACATGCTCTAGAGGCACTATTCTTTTCTATTCTACATCCTGCATAATCTGCATCAGAATAGCTTATTAGATCAAGATTGGTATCTTTAGAATACCACAAACCTAGTTTTGAAGTACCCAAAAGATATCTAAGTATCCTTTTTAATGCAGTTAGGTGTGATTCCTTTGGTGTGACTTGAAATATAGTACAAAGACATACACTAAAGTGTATATTTGGTTTGCTAGCAATGAGATATAAAAGTGAGCTAATAATCCCTCTATAGAGTTTTTCATCTACATTTTTCCCTTTCTCATCTTGTTCCATCTTTGTACTTAGACTCATTGGAGTACTTAATGGTTTAGCTTCCAACATTTTGAATCTTTTAAGCAACTCTTTTGTGTATTTTTCTTGATTTATGAAAATTCCATCTTTGTATTGCTTGATTTGTAGCCCAAGAAAGAAAGTAAGTTCTCCCATCATACTCATCTCAAATTCTTTTTTCATTAACTATTCAAATTCCTTACAAAGTAATATATTAGTAGCACCAAAAATAATATCATCAACGTCGATTTGCACAGTAAGCATATTAGATGTTTTATGCAGAATAAAAAGTGTGGTAACAACTTTACCTTGTTTGAAACCATGAGCAAGTAGAAAGTTGCTCAATCTTTTATACCATGCTCTAGGAGCTTGCTTTAAACCATATAAGGCTTTATTTAGTTTGAAGACATATTTTGGATATTCAGAATTTTCAAAACCATGAGGCTATTCTACATACACTTCTTCATTTAGAATACCATTTAAAAATGCACTTTTCACATCTATTTGATAAAGTTTGAAGTTTTTAAAACATACAAATGCACATAATATTCTAATAGCTTCTAATCGTGCAACAGGTGTAAATGTTTCATCAAAATCTATTCCTTCTTCTTGATTGTAGCCTTAAGCCATAAGTCTAGCTTTGTTCCTAGTTATGATGCCTTGTTCATTTAATTTATTCCTAAATACCTATTTAGTACCTATAATTGAACAAATTTTAAGCTTATGAACTAAAATCCATACCTTATTTCATTCAAACTGATTAAGTTCTTCTTGCATAGCAAGAATCCAACTTTCATCATTTTGAGCTTTAATAAAATTTTTGGGTTTTACTTGAGAAACAAAAGTACATTACCACAATATTCTCTTAATGCTCTTCTGATCATCATTCTTGTGGAAGGATCAGTCAGTAAATTTTTTTTAGAGTGATATTTGTGAAAACTTCAGTCTCTGGGTAGATTTGAATGTTAATCTATAGGTTGTTCTAACTGATCTGTTCTAACATCATGATTTGGATCATCTTGTCTTTCTTTTTCCATAAAAGTTGCTATCTTCTTCTTTTGATTTTCTTCTAGACCTATTTCATCATCAGAAACACACCTTTCTCTAATGTAGATATCCGATATATCAAATTTAACATTAATAAATTCTTCTACATATAATGTTCTTTTATTATAAACTCTATATGCTTTACTGTTAGAGGAATATCCTAGAAAGATGCCTTCATCAGTTTTAGAATCAAATTTTCCTAGGTTAATTTTATCATTGAAAATATAACACTTACAGCCAAAAGCTTATAAATAGCTTATGTTAGGTTTTTTACCTTTCTATAACTCATACGGAGTTTTTCTAAAGTACTGATATGATAGTTATTCTATTCAGAATATAACATGATATGTTGATAACTTCAGCCTAAAAATACTTTGGAAAATGTACTCATTGATCATTGTTCTGGCCATTTCTTGTAGTGTTCTATTTTTTCTTTCCATAACACCATTTTTGTTGAGGTGTTCTAGGAGCCGAAAAGGAATGATAAATTACTAATCTATCATAGAAATCTTTAAAGCTTTTATTTTCAAACTCTCTTCCATGATCACTCCTTAAATTTGTAATCTTATATCCTTTTTCATTTTGAATCTTCTTACTTAATTTGGCAAAAGCTCCAAAGGCTTCACTTTTGTTGGCAAGAAATAAAGTTCATATAAATCTGGTGTAATCATCAACAATGACAAATACATAAGCTTTATCGCCTAGACTTGTAGGTGTGATTAATCGAAACAAATCCAAGTGGAATAACTCAAGAGCCTTTTTAGTTGTGATTTCTTTCTTAGACTTAAAGGATGATCTTGTCTATTTCGCCATTTGACATGCTTTGCAGACATACCCTTTTTCAAAATTTATCTTTGGTAGTCCTTTAACAAGTTCCTTCTTTGATAACTTTTCCAGAGTGTAGATTTTTTTTATGTCCAAGCTTTCTATGCCAAATCCTACTTTGATCATATTTTGAAATCAAACATGTAACATCTTTACTTCCTAAGTCATCTAGATCAACTTGATATACATTTTCTAATCTATGACCAGTTAGAACAGTCTCATTTATTCTAACTTGTTCAACCTTACAGTGAACTGCTTAAAAAATGACCCTTCTATTTTTGTCGCATAGTTGACTTAAACTTAACAGATTGAACTTTAACCCATCCACGAGTGAAACTTCTTCAATGCATGGATTTGAACTAATTATTCCAACCCTAATTATTTTTCCTTTGCTTTTGTCTCTAAATCTAACATTTTCTCCATTTCCCATAATTAATTTATTGAATTTTGACTTATCTTAAGTCATATGTCTAAAGCAGCCACTGTCCATATACTATTTGTTTGATCCACTGCTCCTTAGACATATCTGTAAGAAATTTAAGTAAATTTATATACCTAACTTCTATTGGGTCCTTTGATGTTAGTAGCATTAGAATACTTTTGTGCCTTTAGATCAACATAAGATAATTTTATTTTTGAATTAGTTAAAGACTCAAGTCTCTTTCTAGCAGAATCATGAAATGAATATTTTTCAACCCACATCAATTTTCCACAATTTACTTTCTTTCTATACAAGCAGCATTTTGATACATGTCCATTTTTGCAGCAATAAAAATAAGTATTAGAAGAGACTTTGGAACTTTGTATACTTTGACTTACATCATTTCTAAATGTATATTTCTGTCTAAAGTTTTTAACTGCATATCTAGATGTACTGCCTTTATCAAAAATGATATTCTTTCCTTTATCATTTTTCTTTTTAAGTTTATCTGTCAACATGCATATTACTCTGTCTTTTTCTTCACATACCTTTTTCAATTTTTCATATTCTTCTTTAAATGTGTTGTGTTCTTTTTCTAGTGATGCATGCTTCTTTTTAAGATTATCATATCTATCATGAATTTCTTCAAAGTATTGCAACATGTTTTCATATTCATCAGAAATAGATTCAGAATTGCTTACCTCATTATCACTAAGATCTGTGTCTGATCCAGGAGATTCTAGTGTAGTGATCTAGATGTCTTCATCTAGATAGGCCATTAGACCGACATTCTTTGAATCTAGTTCATCATTCGAGGAATAGTTACTGAAATCATCACTGTCACTCCATGTAGCCACCATAGCCTTCTTTTTATGTTTTTTGAATCATTTCTTCTGGTTTTGACATTTTGATTTGATGTGTCCAAGTTTGTTGCAACCATAACATATAACCTCTCTAAAAGTAGATTGGACTTTATCTTACTTTTAATGATATCTTCTTCTAGGAAAATTTTTCCCTCTTAATCCCTTCTTATAGAATTTTTTGAACTTCTTGGTAATCATAGCCAATTCTTCATCATCCGAGGAACTCTCACTACTTTCCAATTTAAAAGCAATAGCTTTCTTCTTTTCTTCTTTCTGTTTCAGACCTTCTGCTTCTTCTTGAGCTTTGATGACAAGTTCAAAAGCTATAAGCAAGCTAATGATATCATCATAATTTTGTCTTGCAGAGCCGTCCCTCATTAGAACAACCATTTAAGGTCTTCATTTAAAATTTAGTGATCTAACTAGCTTTTTGATATGATCTTGCTCGTTGGTAATATGACCGAGGCCTTTTAGTAAGATAGTGATCTTAACAAATCTATCACTAATCTGAGAGATAGTTTTATCTTGAATGCTTCGAATTTGCTCATTAGAACATATAGTTTAGAATCTTTGACCTGATTTGTACCTTTATATGTAGCAATAAGTTTATCCTACATTTTTTTACGGTGTCATAGGTAGAGACTCTATTGAACTCATTGACATTGAGAGCATAATATAGGTTGTTCATAGCTTTTGCATTCCTTTGAGCAGCATGTCATTCTTTTTCATCATGAGAGGCTTCATCTTTTGGTTGACTTGTTGTAGAGCTCACAAGTGCTTTATAACCTTTTAAAATAGAGATCCAACAATCCAAATCTTACTGTTGCATATAACATTTCATTTTGGCTTTCTAAAAGGCAAAATTTTCACCACAGAATAGAGATGGTTTGGTGAAAGATTGACCTTTAGCAAAAATAATACTAATTTGTTAGTTAGAGGAAGTAGCCATGATTTAATGGATCTCTCTAGGTGATTAGACCTTTGGAAATGAGAC
>CANXYI010126228.1:0-14455 GCA_948208565.1 Hura crepitans
TCGGCACGCGGGTGTTACAAAGAGTATGGTATATGTGGTATAATAAGGAGTCTAATACTCATAAAACTTAATGTTTTAACATATAGAGGGTTATGAAACCTGAACATACATATGCATGGTTATGGTTCAAAATTTATGTTATCCTACTTGTTACAAAATATAATTGAGTATATTTATGTTTTGGATGATATAGGAACACATTATGTTTATGGCTTGTTTAACTATGATGAGAACAATTATGTTGTGTATACGGGCATAATGTAGCTTTGTGTTTCTAAAGGCAAGTGCATGTATAAAAAATGCATAATTTTGAGATATTCATATTGTGTGCTTAAGTATGAATTTCATATGATTCGCTTGATATATATTGCAATAATACATGTTTAAACTATCATTTTCAAGTTAAAGTGATTACACCACTAAGTGAAAGCTTAATGCATTACTTATTTGCGATGTGTAGGTCACAGAGCAGCAGATTAGAGGTAAAGCTTTTGCACCACATGGGACTTTTAAAGATAGCCCTTATATGGGTATTTTAATTTTTTTGTAATAGTGTAATGATGTAAATGTAATATTGATAGTGTGCTCTTATGATTTCGAAGGGATTAGGCCTAATCTATAACTTTGGTTGTTTTTATAACTAAAGCTATACTATTGTAAAAGCTTTAATTTTCTCGAATGGATTATATGATAACTAGTGATATTGCATGTGAGAATGTTGTCTGAGTTGAGCCTAAGGCTCTGTGTTTTTGGATGAGTTTGGTGGGTCAAGAGGACCTATTTGGAGTTGAGTTGTGTTGTAAGTTTTATAAGAAGTGTTTTTAATAGGTTTACTATTTGGGAAAGTGTCTCAATATAGCCATTATATTGTCAGATTTTTGACACAATGACCCTATTAGTTACCTCGTAAGGCATTTCAAATGGTTTTTCATGTTTTACAACTCTATAAGTTAAAAAAGTATTTAATTAATGAAAGTTTTAATTTATTATGGTTTTTTATAGGTAGCAAAATTGGATATTCGTATACATGCGTGCTCTTTACTCAGGTCCATTGTATGGTTTGGTAAAGGGCATCACAATGTAACACATTCACTTGATTATGATATGTCATATAGTTAAAGTTGACAATTTGAATTTATCAATTACACCAGTTTCGTACTTAATCAGTTCTTTATTATATAGCAGAGAACAATTAGAAGCATATCTTAAGTTTGTTAATAGGAATATGTAAGTATATTCATATGAATTACAAAACTATTTTAGACAGAAGCTACTATTAAAAGGAAAAATAAATGCTCTCAGTTACAGAAATAACAATGTATTAAACACAATAGGTCAAGTCATTATGAGTTAATAGCACTGAAAGAATTGAAACACCATGCATATCTAGTAATACTATTAAAATTAAAGATTTATGTTTAAGATTAAAAACCTAAGGTAAACTTTATAGAAACCAAGTTAGGGTAGCTTTAGAATGCTAGAGAGGGATATTATGTAGATTTGCAACAACCTATAGCTTGGCACTAATGCCATATGAGCTATTTATAGTAATAGTGGCTGAAGCCACATATATTTTTTTATCTTACAGATATTTATTAGCTTTATCAGCCCATTTACTCTTTCTTAAGGTTATTCTAGGAGTGAATTACCTACGGCTCTAGAACAAGTTACAATGATAAATTTTATAATAAAGCTAAAGAAATTCTTAAGTTGTCACATGTAACAACTTGTACAAGAATAAACTCACTATAAGAAATGGACACATACACACCTACACAACTAGTAAAACTTGATTTGTACCTTTACATACTCAATCATCATGTAATTCAAATAGTTACACTATAATTGCATTTAATTACCTTTAAGTAACCTAAAGAAGCAGGTTCATCGAAGCATGTTGATTAATACAGGTAAAATTACAATTAAGTGAACTTTTATCATAGCTATGTCATGTGATTAACCTTGGCTGAGATAAGCCAGCACACACCCATAATCATTTGGCACATACCATGAGGTAAGAACTATGTTCCACTGTAAGATTGAGATTATATGCATTTAGGTAGCCAATACAGGACCCTATGTTACCTTTATGTATTTTACCTTAAATTTTTCCCTTTAGTTTTTACATTGTGAGGTATGAACATACTAGAGTACCACTAAGCATACTTGCCCAGCACATGGGTGTTTCCTCGCATAGGTTATAAGAGACTGAAGGTGTCAAGTGAGGTGGATACATAATTCATCTTTATTAAAGAGAGCAAGCATCAAGTCTTAAGTAGTGAAGGCCCTTTTCTGTTGTACATTATTTTTACTTTTTTAATTTTTAGTATATAGATGGCATATGTAGATAGTGATGGGGAATGATGTATATAAATGTAAATTAGTTATGTGTATATGTAGTTATAATCCAATTGTGTATATGAGGCATGTGGATGTCCTCTTCACTAAATTGTAATAAGCTATAAGTGATGTGTGCATATGTGCTTGTGTGATATGTACCTGACTGAGTTAGCAAGCTATGAAATATGTTTTTTTTAAGATAGGAAATCCCTGATTAACCTCTTCCTTCATAAAAGATGGTTGAGTTGTGCCCTTAAGTTTACATAGGTGTAGAGGCCTTTGAGTTTAGAATTGTCTAATTAGTTATAGCTGTTACATGTTCTTAAAATCTTCTTAGTAGGTGGGAACTTTACCATAAATAAGGGAGGAAGTTTTATAGATTTCCTTTTAGAAGTTGTGTAGTTTCAAGGTTAGGAATAGCAATCATAACCCTCTTCCAAAAATACCAATTATATCCTGGTAGGAGTGTTACATATTAGCCTTTATTAAAATGCATTTTACAGTGACTTTCTTTAAGGAAAAATAAAAACCTATTTAGAGAAAACACCAACTAATTATTTAAAAGAATTTTTTTATGTAAGTTAGTTTGGTTTTGTAAAATAACTTACTTAATATACCTAATACAAATAAAAAATAGTCTTTGAGATAAGCCTAGACCACAATAACATAAATATAAAATAGGATTGCATAATCATAAATGGCAAAAATTGTCTCAACTCCTCATTAAGTGGTTTGTGTGAACTATATGATTATCCTTTATGGGTTTATATGGACCTTTATATCTATACGTATGATTAAATCTATCAAAGTTCAACAGAATCACTATAACAAAGATAAAGGTTTGTACAAACCTTATAGTCAAACTGATATAATAATAACATAAATATAAAAATACTAAATAAAGCATACATCCTCAGAATTCTACATCCTTATTATTTGCAAGCTCAAAACAATCAATTATTGTATGTCCATATGGACCTAAAAGCCTTCCAAAAAGAGGACTATGTGGATTTATGTAAGAAATCTAGAAACCACATTATGATTTCATAATTCTAGAAACTATTTAAGTACATAGAAAATCATGTATAATGTTAACTTACTCTTGTAATTGACATGTTCAATTAATCATCGGAGATCATTAGTTAAGTATGAATATAATTTTTTAAGGGCCTTATGCTTACCTTACAATTAAAAATCAATAGTTGATGTCTTGAAAAGAATTTATTATTTTGATGTAGGCTAAGATTAATAGATTTGTGATTCCATGGCAAGGTTTTCTCAAAATAATTCTATATATTCT
Source organism: Hura crepitans (assembly GCA_948208565.1). NCBI lineage: Eukaryota > Viridiplantae > Streptophyta > Magnoliopsida > Malpighiales > Euphorbiaceae > Hura > Hura crepitans. The sequence continues at coordinate 3,641 of CANXYI010126228.1, forward strand.
TAATAGATAGAATGGTTCATTAAAGGGCTATTTATAAGATCCTGAGAGTGGAATTCCCACTTAGTAAATAGAAATTCTTATTTGAATAGGAAGTAAAGTACAAACAATAATTCAAAGATTTTGGAAGCTTTTAGAAAGTAGGTCTATACAGACTATGGGCTACAAATGAAGTCTATGCAAACTTTGAGTCATATAGTCTAAATGGACTATAGGCTAATAGGCTTAGTTCTTATAGGCTTGAGGATTTGAAGTGTATGCAAACTTTATGCTATAAAGCCTATACAGACTATAGTTCACACTTTTGTTACTTGTTGCTTAGGCTTTTCTTTGACTTTCATCATAGACCAAAATTAAAGGTGCTTACACTTACCCCCTACTTTGATAAGTTATATGGACTATGTTTGATAAAACTCATTAAAGTAACTCAAATAATACTTACCAACTAAATAGTACTCTAATTAATTGATGAGGCTAAATCAAGACTTGGTTGAGTATGGAAAAATTAGCTTTTGTAGTTGAATTGTACTCATTTTATAAGTTTTTAATCCATGGTTAACCTTTGAGGCTAAATTATGACCCAATTAATTGTGATACAATTGGCTTGTACATTTGAATTGTACTTGATATATAAGTGTTTGATTTTGAGAATGTTGAATTATATGATTGACCTATACAGCCAAATCATAATGCAATTTACCAAAAATGAAGGCTAAGCCATAGTATAATTGGCTAGAGCTAAAGTAAAACATAGTTGACCTAGGAATGTGATAAAATTTAATAAAAAGGCTGAATCATATAATGATTAACCTAAAATAGAGGTTTAATTAGGGATTAATTGGCTAGAGTTAAATTATAACCCAATTGACCTAATTTGGCCAAAATAGTTTTTTTGTCATAGTATTTCATCCCTTTCATTGTATACAAGTAATTAAGTGATAAATAAATGCAATTCTCTTCTATCTAAGCATATGTACATGGCTAATGGGTTTCGTTATATATTTTGATGGTTTTAGATGTTGGCTAAACACCACTTTACTAAGCTCTATTAGGGATTCTCTTTTAATTTTAAGTTCTTAATCCTATTTCTTGCACTATTTAAGGGTTCTGAATCAAGTGCTAATGTTATGGTTGACTCATCTAAAAAATTACATTAAAACATATCCTTATGAGTCCACTTGACCTACTAAGTTCTGTGCAGATGTAAAAATGGCATCTTTAAACTTGTTAGTCTATGTGGACCTAAAAGAGGAATGCTGAATTTTAGAGGTCTATATAGACTTGTCATTAGATTTTTTAAAGTTTGACTTTCCCTTTTCTTTTCTTCTTTCTTCTTATTTTCATTTTCACTTTTCTCTTCCTCTATTTTTCAATTTCTCTTTGGTTTTTAAACACCATGGCTTCTAACCCCCCTTCGTATGAGATTCCCCTCACCTTTAGTGAAACCTTACTATTGACAACCTTAAGAAATACACCACTTCTCCTATTGCCACCATCGGTGATTGATACAGCAATTTTTGGTAACCTTAAGGAATTCTCAAATGATGAAATGCCCACACTCGAGTGCTTCATAAACTTAGTAATGATTAATTGATCAAAAACTATTTCTCCAATCAATAGAGTACATTATAGAGATCAAACTATGATTTTAGTTGAATTATATCACCGCACCTATTTCGAGGCATATCCATAGGTTTGACACACTTTATTCTTACTTTATGTATTGCCATATTCATAATTTTTTCTTGGGCTTATTGAGTTTTGTGATTTTCTATTATTGCTATGCTGAAAAGTCTGTGTGAAGTAATTAGGTAGGACATAAGTGATCTACTTGAACTTTAGGGCTTAGGATAAAATTGGTCTATATAAATAATAGATTTATGATAGTTTTCTAAAAGATTGTTTTCTATTTGAATTGCATTTTGAGTATGTTCTGCACTTAATGTCTATATAAATATCTGAAGATGTGTTTAGGGCCTGTGTGAACTTCACTTGTATCTCTTGGTAGTCGGTGCAGACTATACTTTATGTTAAAAATGAAAAATCATTGTCTTTTGATTATTATGATCAATTTGGATATTTCTACATATTGAGACTGTTGGTGGTCTATATGGAGCTTTTTTTGACTTGGTTATAAGTGCTTATAGTCCTTATAAACTTGTGCGATTATTTATGAAGAGTTTATGCAGACTTAATTGTGAAATTAATGTTGTTTGTCCTTGTTCTTGTGTTTTTTCTACTTTTACTTTTTCTCTTTCTCTATGCTAACATTATGGTTTGTGCAAACTTATTTTGAAATGCTCTATTCCTTCATCCATGTAGAACATAGGTGGCTTACGAAGTAGCTCATGAAGACTTTATTTTGTATCTTGTAATACACAAATCAAAGTTTAGTGTTATATAATGTGATGCACTAACTCCTAACATTTGTTTTATAGATGAGGCTAAAATATAGGTACATGCTTTTAGGACTTTAATAACTATAAGTGCTAATCCCTATGTCATGAATGAACAAATAAAGCTAATTGGCTTTTGGAAATTTATTAGTTATTTCATAAAAGGTAACTTCAAGAGGGATTTGCAAGGTTTAAAGGCCCCCCTCGACCATGAATAGATACTACACATACCTTTCACCTTCTTTTTGGTAAGATAATGATCATTCCATTTGATTGAGCCTATATCATAGGGGTTCCTCACTTAGGGTCTAGCATCCCTTTTAATGCTAGCTATAGGTAACCTTTAGTAAAGGGTGAGTGCTAGTAATGATCTACTAAGGTTCATTCCATAGGATATGTTATGTAGCATCCAGTGCATTGATCATTATCAGAGGTAGGCTAATTTAGCTCCTAAGGCTAAGCCTAAAATTAACCAATACTATGACACCCCCTGCCAAATTCCTAAAGAAACCTAACATGTGATGCACTTTCTAATAGGTTACCCATCTTAGGATTGCTCAAAAGATAACTCCTTGACATAGGCTACTTTAAAACTCTATCAGATATTGCTTAGATGTCCAATCTAAACCTTAAACACATTTATTCATGGTCTGACAAACTCAAACAAAGCATGTAAAGACACTTTACCAATTATAGAAAAGTGGGTAGCATAACAGCTACCCAAGTGATATACCAAAAAAAAAATTTCACGCGACCTCCATCTGGACCCTTCTAGTCCCCCCAGTCAAACATCAACAAACATCAAACATGTATCAGCATAAAAAATATGAGGCATCAAGCCTATAGTTATTAAACTACACACAAACCAAACAAACACTACACCAACTTATATATATCACATTCAGGTTATACATCCAAGTATAGCAGCTTCTAAGCATGTTAACCCAAACTTATAGGATATTATATAAGTGCCACTACTAGAAAAAGAAATAACTTTTTTACCTTTAACTCTTGTATAGCTACACTGAATAGTCACCCAAGCTAGCCTACTTATCCTTGTTACCTTCGCACCACAACAATGATACGCTAAGTATAAATCTAAACCATTTAAAACATGCATTAATACACACATGCAATTATAAATAATAGTTCAAGTGTAGTGTGTGAGCCACATGCCAAATGATTGATGTCATATAGATGATATGTCTTATTTCTTCAAAATTACCAAAATTCCACTATGGTATATTTATTAAAATTTACTATCATAAAAATACCATAAATTAATTTGAATTAACATTTTCCACTATTTTAAGTCCTTTTCATAGGCCTGACTAGATAAATGACACTTATAGACACTAGACCAAAAGGGAACTGAAAGATGTGCAATGGCCCAAATTTTAGACCATGACCACTGTATTGGCCTGATATAGCCTATATGGATCAATTCATAGAAACCTCTCAAGGGCAAAAGATTTTGAGTAATTGAATTTAGGGATCAGTCTATAGACCTCCTAAGGGCATTGAACATGTTAAAGTATTTTCTTCGGTGTCTACCTAGTAGACTAGTATAGTGGCCCCTCTAAGATCCTTGGTCACTATACCAGCATAGTCTGATATCCAATCAATGAAAAGAAGTGTCTACCCTATAGACTAGTGTAGTGGTTCAATTATAAACCTTGGCCACTACATCGGCCTAGTCTAATAACCAGACAATCTAACAACTACTAATCCCTAAGTAGATCGATCAACTAGCTAACTAATAGGCCATCTGACTTTATTTTAAGTTCAATTATTTACTGATCATCTTTTTATAATATTGTAAGTTCAAAAATAGATAGTTAAAAATTTTATCAAATAATCATTTTTTACTTGAATAGTTCCAGGTTATTTTTTAGCCCTGCCGGGCAATTACAAGTAAAATTTTCTCTCACTTTTTGACTCACTTCGGAAGGTATAATTACAGGCATATTAAACCTAGTGTAGCCCATTATTTTGGCTCAATTATTCTCTTTTTAAACATTTATTTTAATTACAGTCCCAAAATCATTTTTTATGGGACAATTATAGCTTATTTTTCCTAATTGCAATAGCTATTTTCAGTTAATTTTAAGTCCTTTTTTTAGTGCAAATTGCACCAATGATCATGCATTTCCATAGGGCTAAAGCCAAGCTCACTTATACAAATTAAATAGCCATAAAAGAAACTTCCATTTATGTTCACATAAACCTTATAATTTAGACCACTTTAAGGTATTAATTTTAGGCCAAAGCTAATCCAATTACAAGTCAAATTTTCATATCTTTACAAGCTAATCTTAAGTCCACTTTTCAACCATTTTCTAACCCTAAAAAATATCCCCCATTTTGTACATTTCAAGCCATATTAATCACACATATTTACCTAAATCATTCTATATGCACAAAATAAGATTCATGCCTAATATATCAAGTTTATCATGCACACACTTACTAGTTAGGCCATACCTCATTTTCATGCTAATTAACCTTGCATAGCTCTCACCTAACCACCTCACATTGCTTGACCCATGCTTTCAATCACATTTAAGCACATATATACACATACTTATATCATACAAGCATCCCTACACACATGTAAGGGCATTATCATGCAAGATAAGTAAATTCATACCTTACTCATGCCTCGGCCACAATAAACTCACTCATGCACAAAATTGTTCACTAATTCCCTCACCTACCTCAAAAAGGCTATCACTAGCAAGATTATTGCCACACTAAATGACAAGCACACATGCCATACAATCACTTTCATGCCAAGGCTCCTCTCAGCCAAGTAGAGCCACACACCAAAACTCACAAGTTTCATTATTTTACACCTATAGTTCAATCATTATTCATGTCAATTGTCTTAAAAATCATGCCAAAACTACCTTTGTAAGCTATAAAGACCACACAAACCACACACACATCTCTCGTTCAAGTAGGGAACTCAATCTTCCATGCATGCTTTTCATCTAAACATCATACCAAACCTTTATTCCATATATCATTAGCATAATTATATACATGGTCCATCAAATCACACACTTTAGTCACATATTCTACCAATTCCATACAAGGTTTCTAAGCTTAATTTATAGAAATTTTCCACATAAGCTTTGAATGGCTTAAATTCACATACCTCTCAATCTAAATAGTTGAATTCCACTCTTCTAGCTTGAAAGAAGTCACTAAATCCTCACTTTATGCCTTGGTTCTCATATACTCTAATGCCCTTTAAAAAATTCGCCAAAAATCATACACACCTCCAAATGAAATTCCAATTACATAAGTGTTCTTAGAATCATCAAATGCCCTAGGAAATAAATTAAAAAGGGCTAAAATATGTACACATAAGAAGTTGCCCTTTTTATCCTCTTTAATGAATACCTTAAGCTATCTTGAATTTTCTTGAGTTTTACCCACTCTTGTGGTCTCCAACACATTCACAAATCAATTTTTAACATATTAAGATGATTTTTAGGGGCAATGGACATAATAAAAGCTTGCTTGAAGCTATGGAAATGGAGGGGAGAAGTAAAAAATGGCATCAGGTCGGATGAAGAGGAAAGAAGAAGGAAAAGAGTAGTGGGTGAGTGGAAATCTCCAAGTGGCCACACATGTGTCACCTTAGAACTTTTTATAGTGGCTGAGGTGGTAAGGGTGGGGCCCACATGCCACCCAAAAAAACTAAAAAAACTCAATTTTGATAGAAACTTTAAGGAATTTTTTAAAAATCACTTAGACCTCCAAAAATCATTGTGTTTATTTTAAAAATCCTCGATTGGTCCTATTTAAGGGCTCATAAAATTTCACTACCAAATTCCATCAACAGGATAGTTAACCAACTACCTCAATTTATGTGTAAAACCTCAAAATTTAGAAAATTTGCAAATAACCTTTGAATTAAAAAAATCTTTCACAATGGACTTGAGGGAATTTTACCTTTTGGGTATGGCATTTTCATGTCTATCCTAGCACATCCTAGGTCATTCTCAATCTGACTCTATCTGAGCTTATAACCTACTAGATTATAGCCTAAAATAATTTATTGGTTATACTAAATCTTTAAATTAAGTCAATTTCATCATTTTATTGCCCTTCAAAGTTTCATGACTAGTACCCCTACCTCAAACCTCATAAAGGTAACCCGACACTATGGAAACACTTTCTAGCCTTATTGGTACTATTCATGGAGCCTCAATTTAGGGGCATTATTGGTAAGGTCATGTGCCACTCGAACGTCCTGAAAAAACTCAATTTTAGTAGAAACTTTGGTGAATTTTAAAAAATTACTCAGACCTCTAAAAAGTATCATGTTTATTTTTTAAATCCTCTATTAGTCCTATTTAGAGGCTTGTAAAATTTTAAAGGCAAATTCCCTCGACATGATAGTTAACCAACTACCTTGATTTATGTGCAAAACCTAAATGTTAAGAGAAATTACAAATGACCTTGAAATTAAAAAAAATTCCTTCACAAATTGACTTAAGGGAATTTTTAACCTTGAGGGTATGGTATTTTCAAGTCTATCCGAGCACATCCTGGGTCATTCCCTGTTCGACTCTATTTGAGCTTATAATCTAATAGATTATAGCCTAAAATAATTTATTGGATTTTGAAATTAAGTCAATTTCTTCATTTTATGGCCCGTTGAATTTTTACGACTAATACCCCTACCTCAAGCATCATGAAGGTGATCCGGCACTTTGACAACACTTTTTGGCCTCAGTGGTACTGTATACGGAGCCTCGACTTATGAGTGTTACAAATCCATTAAGCCAAACTATTCTTTTTGCATGTATATATGATTACTAATTTCTTACACCATTACCTTGCCCTATATCATTATTCATTTGCCTTACATTTCAAACACCCATGAAGCATGCATATTAGGTTAACATGGACATGCCTAACCTATAATATTTTTTTGGCCAAGTAGTGAAATTCCTTTTATTATTTATTTTTCTATCCCTTTACCTTTAATTCATGTGTTAAATGCTCACTTATCCTATTTACATCATTACCATATATTATATAAGACCTCTACTCTTACTTTTCATGCATAACCCATTCAGCTAGGTGTATACTTCAAACATTAAGAACCATTTTATCATTTTATGTTAGATATTAAGTAACACTTATGTCATGTATTCATTAAATGCACATATAAACTATGATAAACAATTATGCATGCTCACACTCCAATTTTGAGCATATAGGCAATGTCATCTTAACATCCATTTTGTAGCTCAATTTGCTAACAAATCTTCTATTACTTAGTCAACAAACATTAGTTTTCAATCAATTTCAAGTGGTACATGTATATTCACATTAGATATGTAATTCAAGAATACTAACATACACTTAACTGTTGAATTATGCACACACCTTACATATTTCATTAAATACACTTTCAAAGGTGACCATTTAGCTTTAAATAAGCTCCTTACATCTTCTCTTTTCCCTTTGCCTAGCTATTGTATCCTTTCTCTACAAAGATACAAATTCCACTCTTAAGAAATTTTGAATAAAAATCCATTGCATTCCAAACTTAATTATAACACTTGAATTATTCATTTTACATTAAAAGGAACATAGAAAAAATATGAAACCTTAAAATTAAGCACTTACACTATAGGATGGTACTATTCATCTCAACTTGCTCGCTTTAAAATCTCCCAATTCAAGCTCCCTTTCAAAATCCTCTCTCTAAATTCATAATTTAGTGATTTAAAAGATTTGGTTTTGAGTGGAATTATGGTATGGTTTATGTGTGAAGATGAGTTGAAAAGGGAAAAATAGAGGAGTGAAACCTCTCTAATGGCATCAGGTGGTAGCTTAAAGAAGATGACTAGTTCTTTTTTTTTATCGCCAACTTGTATTTTGACCTTCATATAACTTCACCAAAGGCTAGGATATGTCCATGTGTCTTATCCAAAGGCTATAAAAATTCCATTTCATTTTATGTTCTTTTTAATTATTTTGAGCATCCTAAAGCCCAAATTTTAATCCCTTTATTAGTCTAATAGTTTCCTTAATATGAGGCTTGTAAGTCCCAAAAAAATTGCAATTAGAAACCAAGAGGAATTAATTTAACTAAATTATTACTTCAATTAATTTCGTTAAATTACTTTTTAGTGTCAAAAAATTCCATTTCTAGTGCAATTATCTTATTTAGAAATTTTGACCATTAGGTTATGTTATTCCTAAATTTTTCTAAGCATAAACCAAATATTTTATCGTTAAGCTCTCACTATGTTACTATTCACCGAACGTTGCCATAAATACTTTAGTTGCATTTTAACAACCTTAATGACTTAATTTTTGTCTTAAATTTTTCCAAAAATTATTTTATAATATTACTTTTATCTAGTTAGGTTAGTGCACCTCGAGTTTAGAAAAACACTATTCACCCTCGGATATCGTTATTCACAATCTTACCTCTTATTGTTTGTTAATTATCTAGTTGACCTTATTTTCCTACCAAAATATACACCTAGACAATACACCATATTTACTTTTATTCAGTAAGAAAATTCCATTCCAATCCCTAAAGGTTACTAATCACAACTAGAGGATCCCTAATTCATAACTTGGAATTTTTAGACATTACAATTCTTTCCCCTCATCGAATAGTTTTGTCCTTAAAATTCTCAAAATTACCTAGTTTGAACAACTATGGGCATTTCTTCATTATTTGATTTTTAGTCTCCCATGTTACTTCTTCCATATCATAATGTCTCCATAATACCTTAACTAGTGGCATTATTTTGTTGCATAGCTCTTTTATCAACAAGGATAAAATCTTTACTGGCTCTTTTTCATATGTTAAGTCTAGCTACACCTCCACTTCCTTAATTGATAACACATGTAAGGAATCCAGTCTATATTTTCTCATTATTGATACATGGAAGATATCATGTATTTACTATAATTCTTATGGTAAGGCTAATTTATAGGCTACTAGCCTAACTCATTACTCAATTTGCCTTTCTTCCTAAACTGGAGCAAATTTTTCCATAGCAATACCATGAGAAAGACTTTATCACCCACTCCATATTATATACCTTTTCTCTTTAAGTTTGCATACGGTTTTTTGCCTAACAATGCCAATGTTAATCTATCCTTAATCACTTTTACCTTCTCCTTAACATGTTTGACTAAATTCAATCCAATCAACTTGTTTTCACTCAGTTTTATCTAACAAAGTAGAGTTCTACATTTCCTTCCATATAAAGCTTCAAAAAGAACCACTAACTTGACAGCTATTGTTATATGTAAACTCTACTAAGGATAAGTATTGATCCTAATTTCCTTTAAACTTAATAGCACAACTTCATATCATATTTTAAGTATTTGAATAACCTATTCAGATTGACCATCTATTTATGAGTGGGACATTATGCTAAAACTAAGTCAATTTCTTAGGGCATTATGTAACTTCTTCTAAAATCTTAAGGTAAATCTCAAATAATGATCAAATACAATGGAAGTTAGTACTCAATGCAATCTTACAATCTCATTAATGTACAATTGAGCAAGTTTGTCCAAGGAGTAGTCCATATGCACAAGTATGAAGTGATCAATCTTTGTCAGCCTATCAATAATCACCTATACTAAATCGCATTTTACTTCTAGTTGTAGGTAACCCGTTTATTTAGTCTTTGATTACTTTTTCCTATTATTCATTCTAGTACTATAATAGGTTGAAGCAATCTAGAAGGAACTTAGTGTTATGCCTTAACTTGCTGACATATTAGACATTTAGTGATAAATTTAGTTACATCTCTTTTCACGCCCAACCATTAATAATGAGGTTTCAAATCTCAATACATATTAGTGCTTTCTAAGTGGATGGCATATGGGGTAGTATAGGCCTCCTATAAGGTTCGTCTTCTTATCTCTTTCATATTAGGTACACATAACTAGTTTTAGTAATATAGATACCCATCTGCTTTAATTTCATACTTGACTGGCTCCCCCTCTTAGATTGAATTCATAAGATTCACTAACTAACTATCTTGTTTTTGTGCTTCTTTCACTTACTAGACTAGATCGAGCTTACTTATAGCCCTGCTAAAAGTGCTCTATCATGCTCGTATTTTAACTTAACATTCATTTCTTTCAAGGCTGTTAATTTTTTACTTAAGACATCAACCAACACATTGGCTTCACGCAAATGGCAATCAATAAGACAATCATAGAATTTAATTAATTCAATCTATCTACATTGCTGCAAATTCAATTGCTTTTAAATGAGAAAATACTTTAGACTTTTATGAATAATGTGCGCATTACATATCTCTTTATAGAGGTAGTGCCTCAATATCTTTATGGCTAAGACAATAGTTTCTAGCTCTAAGTCATGAGTTAAATAGTTCCTTTCATGTGGCTCCAATCA
>CANXYI010126358.1:0-17655 GCA_948208565.1 Hura crepitans
TATATATATATATACATATATATATATATATGATAGATAATGTGTACTTAAGTGACACATGTGGAAGGGTATGTGGGGTAAATGTAGGATAAAATGAATATACATAATATAGGGTAGAATAAGTAATTATATGTGTGACACCCGTAAGTCGAGGCTCTGTGAATAGTACCTCTAAAGCTTGAATAGGGTTCCTAGAGTGCCGAGGTACCTTTATGAGGCCTGAGAAGAGGTGTATTAGTCATGAAAATTTTACTAGCCATAAAATGATGAAAAAGACTTAATTTAAAATTTTAACAGAATCAATAAATTATTTTAGGCTAAAATCTAGTGGGTCGTAGGCTCAAATGGATTCAGGCCGGGAATAACCCGGGACATGCTTAGACAAACATGAAAATGTCATACCCTGAAGGTTAAAAATTCTCTTAAGACTATTGGTGAAGGAATTTTAATTTTTCGAGGCTGTTTGGTAATTTTTCAAAGTTTTCTAATTTTCTCAATTCTCGAAGCATTAATTAACTGACTTGCCAATGGAATTTGGACGTGAAATTTTATGAGCTCCTAAATAGGCTCAATCAAGGATTTTTAGAACAAACATGATTATTTTTGGAGGTCCAAGTGAATTTTAAAAATTTCTCAAAGTTTCAACCAAAACATAGCATTTTCGACATGCTTGAGTGACACGTGTCACCACCTGGACCATCCCAGCCCCACTATATAAAGCCCATTTGGCCAAACCACTCCACCTCACCTTTCTTCCTCATTTTCTCCTCTCCCTTTCTCAATGCCACTCCCACCAAGATGCCACCATTTTTGCCACCAACAGCAACTAATTCCTCTACCAAAAATCACTTTAAGTAGTTAGGAATTAATGCTTGAAGGTTTGGGACACCATTATTGCTCATAGAAATCAAGAAAAATCATTTAAGTTCAAGTATACATAAAGGGTAGCTTGAGAATTCAATTTCACATGTAAGTGATTTTCTCCACTTTTTATTTTATTTCTAAAGGGATTTCATCATCCTAAGACTACCTATGTTCTTAGATTTTCAATTGGAGGCTTATAGAATTTTTCATGAATTTTCTAAGTGGAATGGGTGTGTATGTAGGCCATAGAGGAAATGAGGTGAAACAAGGCAATTAAGGGTTCTTTAGTGTGGAAAAAGCTTCAAATGTGGCATAGGTATGTGAATTTGATTGAATAAAGGCATGCTATGTTGAGTTTGTTTGTAAATTACCATGAATTTATGTATGGAAGTTTTAGTTTAAGCATGAATTGTGTGGAAATTATAGATGTAAGCTTAGTGTGATGTTAGTTATGTATGAATTTAATGGTTTATAAGTTGAATTGGTGAAAAAAAAATGGGTGTAAAGCTATGATCTTATTTTGGCCTAAAGGTATGGCCTTGTAGCATGGTGGATATGTCATATGTATGTGGTGGATGTTATGGTATATGGTGTGTGTGACATGGGAATGAATAATAGGCATGTGTAATTGATGAGAATCTGCATGAAAATGGATAATAAATGGTATGGACAAGAGGTATTTTGAGGTACCTTAGCATGTAAACTATGTGTAATGCATATATATATGTATAATTGATAGGAATTGACATGGTTGGCATGTAGGTAATGTGTGTGTGTGTGTGATAGAATTGGCAAGAAAATATAGGTATGGTAATGAACATGATATGGTCGAGGCATGTATATGTTATGTCATGGCATGGCATGTGTGGCTAAGGCATGTATGTGGTGTGTCATGGCATGGCATGTTTGATATGTTATGTGAGCATGTGTTTGCATGCTAAGATTATGGTATATGATATATATGTGTGATGAACTATGGAAAAATGCATGTGTATGACCATAAACAAGCTATGGTGGAAAGGTATATATGCCATGGTAGGTATGGTAAGTATGGTATGTTATGATGTGTGATGTGCATGAATGGCATAACATCATGAGCATGTGATGTATGACATAAAATTGGCATGGAATAGGTGAAACCATGCATGGAAACATGGATGTAATATGACAAGTTAATGTTAGAAAAAGGGTTTGAGAATTGGTGTAAGAAATGGCTTGAAAATTGGCTTGTAAGGCATGTATAAAAGTGACTTATAATGGCATGAAATAAGACATGAAATGAGGACTTTGTGTACTTGACTTTAATGGCAATGTGTGACCATTGTTTCTGCCTTATTTGGTTAAATAGAATGAAAGTAGTTGTGGCCTAGAATGGCATGTCAATGTGGGTTGAATTGGCATGGGAAAATGCCTAGTAAACAGCGGAAAATAACTCGTAACAGTGTACTGGAAAAGTAGAAATAACCCGTAACTATCCTATAAAATGTATGTACAAGAATGACACATAATATGACCTATAATAGACATATAATAAGGCTTGAATTATAATATGGAAATAAGCCTAAAGTGGACTTGTGATTGCCTAAGTAAAGGACTTAAAATTACCCTTTTAAAAAATTGGACCTATAATTATCCAGTAATAAAACTGACTTATAATTGTCCGGCTAAAATTGGACTATAGAAATTAAATAATAATTGTCTATTACTAGGTTATAAATATTCTAAAATGATGATCAGTAATAAAATAAATATAAATAAGAGACTGTTGGCCCATTAGCTAGACACCCACTAGATGGATAGGTTGACCGATCAATTAGGGATTAACAGCTGCAAGATATTTATCTATTTATCAGACCAGGCCGGTGTAGCAGTTGGGGTCCACAAGATCACTGCACTATGATATGATAATTATATTTGTCTATTTATCAAATCAGGCTAGTGCAACAGTTAGGGTCCACAAGATAGGCTATTACACAATGTTTTTGATATTATTGTTTGTTTATCAGACCAAGCCGATGTAGCAGTTGGGCTCTATAAGATGGGCCACTACACTATGGTGTAAAAAGTGTGACAATGATATTTTATTTGTTTATTTATCAAACTAGGCAATACAGCAGTTAAGGTCCATAAAATGGGCCACTGCACTAGGGCTGATGCAGAGCTCGAGGTCTAAAATGCAGGACCACTGCGCAATTTGATTTCTCTCTTAGTTCGGTGTCTAAAAGTATAGTATACCTAGTTGAGCCTGCTTAATAAATTAAATATTTTATCTGATGACAGATAATAAAAATACATAAATTAAAGATAGTCTAAAAAGGCTTAACTTTACATAATTGAATTATCAGACTGGTTAATAAAATAATATTATTTTGTAATATGATTAATAAAATAATATTATTTTGCCACATGGATAATATGTATTGCATTCATGCATCCATAGCATGTCCGCTCATCTGTGCGCTTGCTGTGACATATTTTTATTATTTCAAATTCACCATTGAGTTTCATACTTAGCATACCAGTGTTTGGTGCATAGGTAACAGCAAGTAGTTGTCCAACCTCAAGCTTTGTGCAGTGTAGCAGCAGAGGCACTAAAGGGTATCAAATTTTGTATTTTAATAGTTTTAGTAGGCACTCATGTAAATACTGTAAGTTATGGGTTCAACTAGCTTAGGAGTTGCTAGTGTGTGTAATATTACGTTAACCATGTGATGTATATAAACAGGCCTATGGATCTAAATGGTTTAATTTCGGTCTGATTATGATGTTTGTGGGGCTGGGGCTTGAGTGATGATTGACTGTTTGTGGTTGATTTGTTAATGATGATGGATGAACAGAAGGGTCCAGAAGGTGATAGGATAATTAATTGAGGTTATGAGAAGTGTTTTTTACAGGTCAAAATTTTTAGAATGTCACCTGGATAGCTGTTGTGTTGCACAAATTTCTGTGGAATTTAATATAGCCTGTCAAATGGATTTTAGGATTAATATACCCTGAACTTTAATGTCTAAGTGATAGACAGAGGATTTAGGCAATATCTGATCAATTAATAAATGATCTATAAGTGTTAAAGAGTGCAAGTTTGGAGAAATTTTTAGGATGGGTGACTTGATGGAAGTGCATCACCTATCGGGTTTCCTCGAGAATCTGGTAGGGAGTGTTACAATATGAGTATTTTAACTTAAAATGAAAAAGGTCTAATTTGAATAAATATCTACACAATTAGAAGTTTAATTGAAATAAGACAAGATATTATAAAGAAAAAATTTTTAATTACTAAATATGTAAAAAGGAAGAATTTAAGAAGGTATAAGTGTAATAATAATAATAATAATGACAAACAAATGAATTAAGAAATAAATAAATAAATTATGATGAATAGAATAAATATACATATGTAATTAAAGTAAAGAAATAGAAACAAGAAAATATGATATTAAGTAAGGAATTTTAGAAAGGTAAATAAAAAGGAAATTTAATAAATTTTCTTATGCATGTGTATATTGATGGTTAATAAGGAAAAATATATAAATATTTATAACATGACACAAAAAATTAATGAAATAAATATACACCTAGGTATACACATGAGAGTAATATTAGCAATTCAAAAAGTAGAATAAACAATAATCAAATAGAAGAAAATAAACGAAGGATGAAAATGATAATTCTATTAAGAGAGAACATATGAGAAGAAAAATTAGTATTAAATAAGAATATGGTTTAAGTTCATACATTAAAAAGGCATTTGAAAGGATATTAAAGAAAATTATCATTAAACTATAGAGAGATGAACATGTGTATATAGGAACTGTAATTGAATAAAAATATCTAATCATGAATACTAGAAATTTAGATGACTACAACAAAGGTTTAATATAGAAAATAACAATTATAAATAAATGAATATATGATACCAATAGAATAAAGATGTACAAAATAGAAATTATAAATAATAATAAGTGCATAAGTGGTTTAAATGCTAAGCATATGCATACCATATAAACATGAAACAAATGAATAAAAGATAAATAAATACAGGGTATAAAAATACATATATAGATAATAAATATAAGTTAAATAATTATTAAGGTAGTATATTAAGTTATAACGATAAAAGCTCAATTAATTAAAATTACTTTTATAAATAAATTACTGAACATGAAATGAAAATTTAAAATGAATATGAACATGTATATAAAAGCCTATAAATACCTAAAATACTTAAATATAATAATAATGAAATAATATAGTAGTAAATCATAACAGTAGTAGCTAAAAAATATAAATTGATTCATAAAGAAGAATACACGGACTAAATATAACAAGATAATACATTATATACAAATGCATAAGGAAAATAATTAAATATGATAAATAAATATGAGTCCTGATGACTTAGACAGTTATGGCTTAGGATATATTGGTCGATCAACTAAGAAGCACATGATCACATGGCTATTTAGGGAGAGTTTCTCCCTTATATGTTTATTTAATGCCACATATGGTACTTAAGGGTATACTAATCCCTACACATGTTGCATGGGCACTTTGGTACCATACTTGTTACTTAGATATTTCAATGTCAGATGTGTTACATGCCCTATTCTCCTAACACGAATAATTATATAGGGTATCAGAGGCCATACATGACACATAGAAAATAGAACATAAAATGATTTAATAAATAATTTACAATGAAATGCATGAAAAATTTTAAATCTATTTAGTTAGTTACATAAAAGAAAAACTATGACAACGACAATAAGGAAGAAATGATATATATTAAATAAATTATGTTAACATAGTTATATGAGAAATATTCGATAAAATTTTTCATTAAAAGTAATTACATATATGAATCTACTGGTATTAAAAAGTAATTAACTTTAAAAAATGGTACAAAGGTATAAGTTTAGAAATTGTATAGAATGTGTAAATTTTTCATCGTGGCTCAGAATGACTGAAGCAAATGATCCAGTCCTAACAAGATGACACCTATATACATACAAGAAACCCACCAGATATGTATCCCAAAAATGTATACACCTATATGATATAAAATGCATATTATGAGTGCAATATATTGAAACCATCGATATTCGAATGTTATGTTTAAATTAATAAAATGATATTTTATTTTATTTTCATTGTCACTTGTTATATGTCGTATATGTATTTAAAGTATTAACATGAATACGTGTATAAGACATTAAAGTTACTACAAAGGTAATGTAGCATCTTGTATATGAATCCATCTTTGAGCCAGATATAGGTAGTTACAACATAAGTTCAAGATCCTAACCTGAACAATTTTGATGGGAGAACCGACCCTCGGACCCATTTGGAGTAGTATGTAGTTGCCATGAGATCCATCAACTTATCTAGAGGATTAGAATATAAGCATGTTCATTATGTCACCCACTAGGCAGGTATTGAATTGGTATCATTACCAAGAGAGAATAATGAAAAAGAACTAGGTAAAGTTGGCAAAAGACATTAGTAAGCATTACGTAAAGTGTCGAAGTTACTTTGAAAGACCAAGAATTAGTCTGGAAGAAGCCCAATAAGTCTTTCTCGGCTAACCTTGATCAATGAAGGGTGAAGGTACTAAATATGCAAAACAAGCCCAATGACATGAACTTAATAAAGATGTTCATCCACAAGACTAATAATTACAAGAATAGTGGGCTCACTACCAAAGGTATAACTATTTGGGAGCAATTGAAAGACATAGTCATGAACCTAGAAATAACTAATTAAATCAAAGGGTTTAATAGCTCAGAGAACTCAATTTAATTGAAAACAAAAACAATGGTAGTAGTTTAGCAAAGACTACCAATATGGATGCTGTTCAGGGTAGAAATTTCTCCAATTTAGGTAAGCCATTAGCATAGTGCCTCAAAAAGTTAATAAAGAAAGGAAAGCTACAACCTCTTCAGCCTCAACCACAAAATAGGCCTTTACCCCTAAATCACTATCATAATCAATATCGTGTATACCATTAAAGGATAAGCCATCTTACAGATAATTGCAAAACCTTCTGAAGAGATATCCAGGACCTAATTGATACAAAGCAAATCCTTAATCCCAAAAATCAATCTAACCCATTCCCAAAGCATAATCAAACGGCATTCATGCTAAAATTTGGACTTCCTAAGGACTATGTCTTAAGAGACATCTATAGACCTAAGCACAAATTAAGTGAGGTGGTGGGTGAAGGAGAAACCATTCTTAAGACTAAATTTTGGGTCAGTGAGAGTAAAAGTGAGGCTAGGGAGTGTGGCACCCCTCACTTGATCCAATAGCCGAACTTGAATAAGAGATGACATTAACAAACTTGACTTGAACTCATTTCATTATCTTATTTAGATTTCATTCTTATCTTCTTAAAACCCTTTAATAAGCCAATGATTATATAGAGTCAATGAAAATACATTCAATCAAATTATATACATACATTCATGCATACTTAATCCTAGTCTAATTTAACAAAAATCTGACAATATAATGGCTGCATGGGAAAATAGCCTAAAATAAAACTTGCTAAAAACACTTCTAAATATTCTCAATCTCCACCCATAATATGGGATCCTTCTGATTTTCCCAATCCATCAAAACCATTGTCATCACAATTATAGCAATTGTATCATCTTTAACAATCATATCAATAAGAAAAGTGTATAATTACATATATACATGCCATATTTACATCAAAACCCGTCATATTCGCTTTACATAACTGAACTAGTCTCATCCCAACTAATTACATACGAGTGCCATCTACCATTATATACACTATGCTAAGGATACAAAAATATACCAAAATGGCGACTTCTATATCTGTTGCACTACCACCTTGAGGCTAGGCTAATATTGGCTACCTACACCTACGCATGGAAAACACAATGCATTAAGCATAATGCTTAGTGGTGTATTCAATAAAATATGCTTACACTTACACATATGCATACATTCATAATGTCATGCAAGGCATATATATAGATGCATGACATAATGCAATCATACATAACATCATGATCATGCATTGGTTCACTCATTTATTTTATCTTTAGTCGTAATAATAATTTAAATTATGTTTAGTTCCTTTAATTTATCTTGTATCCATTAATCGTGACTCATCCCATATTAGACAAACTCGTGTCTCAGTATAAGATATTGAGATCAAGATATGCAATGGTCCGTATTTTAGACCTTTCCAATTGCTGCACCAGCATGAAAATGTGCAGTGACCCTCGTGGACCTCAATAGCGGCTGCACCCACATGAATAGATATAACATCAATATATAACATATGGATATGTGGTGTCCCTTTTGGACCTCAAAAATGGCTACACCTATATGAGAATAACACCGAGGTGTCCTAGCAACTACTAATTCCCTAGTTGACCAATCAACCTATCCAATAGGTGTTTAACTTATATGGTCTATTAACCTCTTTATTTTGGTTACATATACGTTACATAGCTTACGTAGATTGTTACATATCTTTGTCCATTTATATACACACTTGATTAACATCTACTAGTTAACTTTCCATTTTTCATTACACAGTTAATTATGTATACCATAGTTTCATGACATTGACACATTGTCAACATTCTCCCTTCTGATTACACACCAATAATCATTTCACGCAATTCACCTATAACTCAAACATCATTATTTATTTCACCATTATTCCAGCATACATTACCAATTACATTATGCAAACATACGTGCATATCACAGACTTTATCACACAAACATACACACGTTTCATGTATTCAATTTACAATGTCATACATGGCTATTAGACTTTGACTCTAAATCATAATGTACCTTTACATTCACACCCAATATACATTAATTATTCATACACCAGCATTAATTATGTTAATTATGATAATACCCTTTTTCATACATATAATTCAACCAACATTAGGGTAACCTCAATTAAATTATTTTTTACCCAATTTTCATTCATTCCACTTATTTATCATACCATAAACCCTAATCTAACCAATTTACATGTTTAGGGTTAACTAAACCCCTAAACTAACAACTTAGGCATTACATACACATACTTGAAATTTCACAAACACAAATGTATAGGTATATTTTATTGAATACACTTATAGAGTGATTATTTAGCTTCCCAAAAGATGTCTCAAAGCTTCTCTTTTCCTTTTTATAGGTATCCTTCAATTTCTCTAAAAACATAATAGGGTTTAGGTTAGAAAAATTCATAGAAAAATATACATTGTATAAAACTCAAAAATAATGCTAGAACCATTAAATCGAGTATGCCTAATTACCTAGAAAAATATTAGGGTTCAAAAAATATGCTGACCTAGATTTAGGGGTTAGAAAACCTAAATCTTCAAACCCTTATTTTTCCCCTAATTTCACCTCCTTCTTGCTTAATTGACACCAAATTGAAGTTTTTGGAGTGACAAGGATGGATTTTAAGGATGAATCAGAGCTCCAGTATGAGAAACGGAGCAATAATTAAAGAAAATAGAGAGAGAAATGGCATCGACCTAGGTAGAGGGAGGAGGCAGATGAAATGGGTGATATCATGTGGCATTCCCATATGAAACCCTTTTTTATATTAAGTCCTTCAATGGCCAAGATCTTGCCAGATGGCAATTCAACAATTGAGAATTTTTCTATTTAGTTTTAATGCTTTAAAAATTCACTTTTAAGTTTTAAGGCCTCCAAAAATTCTTCTCTATGCATAAAAAATTCAGGAATTTCCCAATTTACCAACTCCTAAAATCACATACCTAAAAACCAAGGGAAATCCACTCAATTAATCAATCACATTTTCATTTAATTTAAATAAATTACTTATTGATGTTAAAAAATTCTAATTTTAGTAGCATTGGCTTATTTAGAATTTTTTACCTTCAGAACATGTTATTTTTGGGTCATTTTGAGCACACCCCAAATATTTATCGTTCAGCATAAATTAGGTCACTATTCATAGAACATTACCGTAAAATTTTCAACTACATCTTTAATCACTTTAATGGCTTGATTTTTATTTCAACTTTCACCCTATTTTGTTTTATGATTATTACTTCCTCTTAGTCCTCTCAGTGTAACCCAATTCTCGAGAAATACTATTCATATCTCGAGAAGTACTATTCATAAAATCAAAATTTTTGGGCATTACATTCCTTCCCTTCTTAAAGGAATTTCATCCTTGAAATTACTTGGTTCAAATAGATAAATATACTACTCCCTTATTTGTTGTTCGCTTCCCCAAGTCACCTCTTGTGAGTTGTGATGCTTCCATGTTTTCCCAAGTTACCTCTTGTGAGTTATGATGCTTCCATAGTAAATTTACTAATGGCACTGCTTTGTTGCATAATTCTTTTACCTCACTTGCCAAAATCTAGACTGGTTCCTCTTAATATGAAAAATCATGTGGTACTTGTATCTCCTCTATTGATAACACATGTGAGGGATCATATCAATATTTCCTTAGCATGGAGACATAAAAGACATCTTGAATTTGTTGCAATTTAGGAGGCATTGCTAATTCATAAGCCATTGTCCAATATGTTCTGTTATTTCATATGGAACGATGAATATTGGACTCAACTTGCCCTTCTTGCCAAACTGCAGTATCTTTTTCCAAGGTGATACCTCAAGGAAGACCTTATCTCCCACCTCTTATTCGATCTATTTCCTCTTTAGATCTGCATATGACTTTTGCCTATCTATTGATGCTCTCAATCTATTTTTGATAATATTGACTTTCTCTTTCACATCAAGGATTAAGTCCAATCCTATTAATTTATTCTCACTCAATTCGTTCCAACACAATGGAGTTCTACACTTTCTCCCATATAAAGCCTCGTATGGTGCCATACCCAAACTCGATTGGTGACTGTTATTGTATGCAAATTCAGCCAAAGATAGGTATTGGTCCTAATTGCCTTTAAATTTAATGGTCCAGCTTCTTAACATATCTTCTAATACCTAAATAACCCACTCAAATTGGCCATCTGTTTATCGGTGAAATGTTATACTAAATGTGAGTCGAGTACCCAAGGCATCATATAGTTTCTTCCAAATTCTAGATGTTAACCTCATATCTTGATCTGATATGATGGAACCTAGTTCTCTATGTAGCCTTACAATCTCATAATATATAGTTGAGAAAGCTTTTCTAGGGAGCAATCCATTTTTATGGAATAAAATGTGTTGTTTTTGTCAACCTATCAACAATTACCTACATCGCATCACATTTGTTCCTAGTCATAGGTAGCCTAACTACAAAGTTGGTTGTGACTCTCTCCCATTTCCACTCTGGTATTACTATGGGATGAAACAATCTAAAAAGAACTTGGTGTTCAGCTTTTACTTATTAACAGGTAAGACATTTGTTCATATATTCAACTACATCTCTTTTCATTCCAAGCCACCAATAATAAGGTTTCAAGTCATGGTACATTTTTGTGCTTCTGAGGTACATTGCATATGGGGAATTATATCCTTTTACAAGATATATTTCTTAAATTCCTCCACGTTTGGCCCGCATAATTGATCGTAATAATATCAACATCCATCTACCTTAATTTCATGTTTAATAGGCCTCCACTCTCTAATCAAACCCATTACGTGCATGAGTTAATCGTCATCTTTTTTAGCATTTTTTACTTATTGAATTAGGCTAGGCTTTACCTGTTATTCTACTAACAGGGCTCCATCCTCTATGTAGTTTAACTTAATTTTTGTTGCTTTCATAGTATAGAAAAATTTCTAGCTTAGTGCATCTGCTACCACATTCGCTTTACCTAGATGATAATCACTTAAACAATCATAATCCTTTATCAATTCCATCTATCTCTATTTCAAACTTTTATGATCCATATACATATAGCATCTCTCACTATAAAGATAATGCCTCCATATTTTTAAGGCAAAAACAATGGCAACCAATTCTAGGTCACAAGTCAAATAATTTTTCTCATGTGGCTTCAATTGCTTAGACACATAAGCCACCACCTTGCCATCTTGCATCAATACACATCCAAGTCCATTATGAAAAGCATCACTATAAATAATAAAGTCTTTCCTTGATTCTAATTATGTAAGAATAGGAGCTTTTGCCAGCATGGTTTTCAATTTGTCAAAACTTTTTTGACATTTATGATCCCAAACGAATTTAACATTCTTCCTCAATAAGCATGTCATAGCAGTGGCAACCATTGAGAACCCTTTTCTAATGCCCAAAAAATCCCAACTTATGATTAATGCTTTCTCGGGATATGAATAGTGTTCCTAAGACTTCGGATATACTAAAGTGACCAAGTAAAAGTATTAATCAAAAATAATTTTGGGCAAAGTTTGAAACCAAACAGAAGTCATTTAGTTGGTTAAAAATGTAAAGAAAATTTTATGATAATATCACGTGAATAGTGACTCAGTTTTAGCTTAACCATAAAATATCCAAAAGTTGCTCAGAAAATTTTGAGATTAATACAACCTGATACTAAAAAATTCTAATTAGCCTGTTGATACTGGAATTGAAATTTTTAGAGATCAGGAAGTATTTTTATTAAAATCGGGTAACCATAGAAACTATGTTTTTAATTGGTTTTTTGTAATTTTCAAGCACGAATTTTTAAAGGCTTTTGAGGTTTGATTTATGGATAATTATGGGATGTCAAAAATGAGGCAAGAAAATGAAAAAAGAGAATATATAAGGGTTCAAAAGAGGAATAGTTTCCTTTCTCCTAAAACCTAACCAACCGACGCCAATAGGGAAAGGGGAGGAGCTATTGTTGCTCTTCCAAGCTTTAAATTTGTCCCGTTTTCTTCCATCCAAGCCTCGAGTCTATGCCTCCACGGCCTCTAAAAGCCATTTTTATCTCAATTTGTGCAAAAAATCAAGAGAGTTGCTCAAATTTCTACCTTGATAAATAGTAACTTGAGATTGATCGTGTAAGATTTTTTGAATTTCAATATTTTTCCCATGTTCCCTGGGTGCCCAGGATTGAGTCTACGTAGTCTATATTTTGTTTTACTGTCTGTATGATTTATTATGAATTTTTATGTATTGAATCTAAAATGGGCAATTGAGGAAGACGACAAAACTCAAGACAAAGAAAAAAGCAAGGTGTAAATGGTCCTCAAGAGTGTGTTTTGACTCTCTTAATATGTATAATTGACATAATTTGTGGAAATTCAATTATGTCATAATATGCCATTAATGATGTTAGTGAATTAAATGCATAATTAAGATCATGAATGGCATTTAATTATGTATAATGATGGAATTGATGTATGTTAAAACAATTATGATGTTTGGTGGATGAAAATGATGTATGTTGATATTATATGTAAGGTGTACATGCATGTATGTGTGCATTATGCATAGGAATTATAATGTATGCATATGGATGGTATTTTATGTCTATGTGACATTGTGTATGAAGATAAATTAAACCAATTTAGTTTCACTAGTCATTAGTTGGCTAAACCAATTTAATAAAAGTAATATTAAGCTATATTAATCTAATGAAACTAAAAATAAATGGTTAATAGCCCATGTAAGTCAATGGACTAGTTGGATAGATTAATCGATCAGCTAAGAGTCATAACAGCTGTTAGGGTACTTCAGTACCTCCGTAGCCTTCGAGTTGCGATGCGTGAACCTTTAAGTTATTTTATATGTTCTGACCTATGAGTTTAATACGTTGATATTTGAATCTTATTTTTCTAACCTTCGAGTCTAATATATGTTGATAATTTGATTTATGTTCTAACCTTCGAGTTTGATGCATGATGACTTACTAGTCTATGCTTTTTTGATCTTCGGGTCCAATGTGTATGCAGCCTACATAGTTCGGAGGGCCTAGGTGGTCCACTAATACTCCGTTATCCATAGTGTAATTATTTCTTGAGAATGGCCTTAATAAATGGACCTTAATGAATAATGAACATGTTTATATAATGTATGACAAGATTTAATGATGTATGATTTTTATAATACGGCATGTACATGTTTATGTTAATACATCTATACATGTTATGTTTATTGTTGCATATCATGTGATAATGTGAATATTCATATTTTATATATTAATGTATGTTGTTAATTGGCATATTTACACAAGTTATCGATTACACTTAGACCGCCCGAAAAATCCCGGTGTTACGAATAGTACTTTTTGGGACATGAATAGTATTTTTTGACCTCGAGTCATACTAATTCTACTGAATGAAAGTATTAATTATAACATATTGATGGGTGAGATTTGAAGTCAAAACAAGGTTATTTAGATGGTTAAAAATGACAATTAAATTTTATGGCAGTGTCACAATAACGCCCGTGCACCAAGGCTCCAAGAATAATGCCCGAGACCCGAAAAAGGCACTAGTGTGTGGGGTTATTGGCACGACACCCGAGGCAAGGCACGCTTCCCAATAAACTTCACATGCTTGAAAAAGGGTGAAAATGACCTCAATAAAATTTTTAATAGAACCAATAAATTAATTTCGAACGTACGTTAACAGGTCGTGGGCTCAGATTGAGTCAAGCCGAGAATAACCTACATGTACCCAGACATATCCGAAAATAGTAGACCCTAAAGCACAAAAATTACACTGAGTCCAATGGTGAAAGAATTTTTAGAATTGGAGGTCGTTTGCAAATTCTTGTGATTTGGCACGTAAATTGAGGCAGTCTAAAAACTATCCTATCGAAGGAATTGGGCCACAAAAATTTATGAGCATGCAATTGGGATTTAATAAGGAATTTTAAAATAAACGACATAATTTTTCAACGTAGTTTGGCATTTTTCGGGTTTCAGTAGAACTGCAATTTTCTTGAAATTTTGCTAGCCTAGTTCCCGAAGGAATTTGGCCATGAAATTTGGCGTGCCTCTAATTAAATGTATTTGAGAATTTTAGAAATAAATGTGACAATTTTTAGAGGTCCGAGTGGCCATATAAAAATTTTTGAAGTTCTATTGCGAACCGAGATTTGCTGCAAAATGCTCAATTTTTAATTCGGGTACTTCCCGATGGAATATCACCACGAAATTTTTTAGGCATGAAATTGGGGTCAAATGATGAATTTAGGAATAAATGGTGTATTTTTTTTGATAATTGTGTGAATTTTTTTAAAATCTCCGAAGTCAGCATCGGGAATTTGAAATTCGGGATGCTCGGGAACTCCATAATATGAACCGAGGCTGCTCCAATCTTTTTCAACCACTGAACCACATGGCCAAAACTTGTGGCAGCCATTTGGCCACCAATTTCCATTGAAATTCTTTTCTTTTATTTCTTTCGTTCTCTTCTCTCACCTCCTCCATCTTTAACAATTATTGGCCACGTCTCCTTCCCTTCCTTTCTCTATTCCAAGCATTGCAACTCTGTGTTTCCATCTAAATATCACCAAGGGACAGCCTTCTCAAGGAAGAAATCAGGGTTAAGGGGGTGGAGCACATGAATTTTTCAAAGGCTCACAAGACGCCAAGGAGTAGATGGAGTTTTTATGGCAACTAAGGGCTGAAACTTTACAGTAAGTTGACCCTTTTAAATTCTATTTTGAGGCTCTTGAAAGATTCTTTCCTCTCAAGTATAATCAAAACCTTATGGTGATTAAGTGTGTTGTGGTGATGATTTTTTATGTGAGGTGAATTGGTGAGGACAGCAAAAGAGTATTTAAGTGAAAAGGTAGGAGCAGCAAGGTGATGAAGTGAAGAAGAAAGGCTGCTGGAAATGGGAACCAGGTTTGTGAATTTAGAAAATTAAGGGCATGCCTTGCTTTCTCTTTAAAGAAGAATTCTGCAACTAAGCAACCTGAAAATTCTAGTAGAAATGGTGTGCTTGAGATGAATTTTAATATTAATGCTGCGATTGTGTGTGCTTGCTGAATTTTTGTGATACTTTAGTCCTCTTTAGTGTGTATGACATAATTGGGGGTGAGCAATTAAGTTGCAATAGTGCTTATGAGGGGATGCTTGGTGGCATTAAATCCTTGGCTAAATTTAGGAACAAGAAGAATGTGAACTTAGTGTGTGGGTGATGTTAAATTCTTAGATGCAATTAGGACTAAAAATAACGTGAATTTGGTGTGTTGTGAATAGGGTTGTGTTGTGTTATTAGCTGGTGTGTGTGAGTAGAAAATTCCACCTTATAGACTACGAAAAGGGGGACTCCATATAAAGATGGGGGTGTACTTGGTGGCTAACTTATGCATGGGAAAAGAAACTTTGAATGCGTGTGAATGTAAGGAAAATGAAAATATAGGTACATACTTATGATTTAAGTTAGGCTGAAAAGTGCTTGTTCATTAGGTATAGGCGTGTTGTGTGAAGCTTGAATTATTGGATAGATAAGGGTAAGTAGGTGCAAGGATTGAATGACTACATGAACCATTTAAGAGAATTAGTGTAATAACTTTAACGGAATTATTCTAT
Source organism: Hura crepitans (assembly GCA_948208565.1). Taxonomy (NCBI): domain Eukaryota; kingdom Viridiplantae; phylum Streptophyta; class Magnoliopsida; order Malpighiales; family Euphorbiaceae; genus Hura; species Hura crepitans. The sequence continues at coordinate 16,314 of CANXYI010126358.1, forward strand.
TAAGAAGTTCAATAATACTAAATTAATTTTAAAGGAACACAAGCCTTCATTTACCTCAACATGTATGTATTCTATAATAAAATAATTAAGAGGGTGATAATTAAGTGGTGTTAGGTTAGCAAGCCGAATTAGGTTCTAAAGTGAAGTGACATGTAAGACATGAGGTGATTAAAGGATAAATTTAATTAAGTTATGTATATTACAAGTGCAACTTCTTAGGGCTGAAATGTTGACATGTAGATAGAATAAAAAAGTATAGATAATATATATATAAATGTTAGAGCATGGGAATGTATAGTTGTAAATCTGAATTGTGGGCATAACACAATCATATATATAGAGTAGATCATCACAAGTGCATGAAAATAATGCTAGAAAAAAGGTTTTAATCTATACCTTATAGAGTTAATAAAATAAATCTATTTATGAAAATAATTTAAATAAAATGATGGTAACTATTTTTTATTGGAATAATTAAATGCTTTATTTATGGAGGTAAACTAATATAAAAGGGAAATTGAAAATTGGGAGCAAGGCTCATGATGGAATGAGTAAACATATAGGTGGTACTTACATGTTATAGACTGAGAAAAATATTAAACTAATGGGAAGAAAACCTATACTAATCTGAGCTAAAATCCAACTTGAATTGAGGGAATTGGAGATATTCTCTAATAATATGGAGAAATTAAGATGGCAAGAAAACTAGAATGGACTTAATTATGCTTGTGGAACTATGTTAAGTTGAGCTTTGAAAACATACCTATAATTGCCCGGTAGGACCAAAACGGCCCTGTAACTATTCGAGTCAAAGTGTGACTGTGGAAATAAATTCATAACTGACTGTTAAACATTGTTAAATAGTATAAAACGATGATTAGTAAAGAAAGTGAAAGAAAGTCAGATGGCCCATTAGTTAGACACCCACTGGATGAGTTGATCGGTCAACTTAGGGTATTAGCAGTTGCTACTTGTCTAATTTTTAGGCAAGGCCAGTACAGTGGCTTAGGTCTACTTTAGGGCCACTATACTAGTCTGTTGGATAGACATCCACATTATTCTTGCACAAATTGTACTATCCATAAGTACATGCCGATGCAGTGGCGTAGGTTCGATGAGGCCATTACACTAGTCTGTGGGACGGACCAGTCTGCTGGGCAAACTATATTTATGGCACACAGGCTGGTACAGTGGCATAGGTCCAAAATGGAGACCACTGGACTAGTTATTTCCTCTAGGTCCAGTGTATTAAAGTGTAGTGTACCTAGTTGGGCCTAATTTTAAACTTAAATATTATTAGTTCTGAGTGATTAATTAGTTGAATGAATGTGATGTCCCAAAT
>CANXYI010126382.1:0-17177 GCA_948208565.1 Hura crepitans
TTTTTTTTTTTGTATTTTTGGTGTATTTTCTCTATCCTCAAATTAACCAACCTCCTATCAAAATGACCGAATTGGATTTTATACACGCTTCCCGAGGCTAAAATGGGCATTTTAGCCAAAACGGCCATTTTGGGAGGTGAAAATAGCCATTTTGGGCAGGAGAAAATAGGCATTTTGGCAGGTGAAAATGGCAATTTTGGGAGGCAAAAATGGCCATTTTCAAAAAAATATATATTTTTCATACTGCGGGGGGCGAAGCCCTCTACACCCCCCTTTAGGTGTCAGTGTTGGGTATCAGCCCGAGCCCTTAACCCACCACAGATGCCCTTTTTTTATTTGCATTTCAAGTCGCACTGCAAAATTTTTCAAGTAGGGCAAGGACTGAAAAAAGGATAATTTTTAAAGAAAATTTTGAGATCTTCAGTTCGGACGAAAAAATTTAATTTTTAGGATTTTTTGTCCTTTTTATCATCATTAGGCAAACTCACCCTAAAAACCCCCAAAACCTAATGTCTACATTAGGTTCCTTCTGGATTGTTGCATCCTATTGCAATACTAGAATGGAAGTGGGAAAAGGTTACAATGGACTTTGTAATGGGATAGCTTATGACCATAAATAAGTGTGATGCTGTATGGGTGATTATTGATAGACTAACCAAGAAAGCCCATTTTATTCATGTCATAATGGATTACTCATTAGAAAGATTGGCTAGATTATACATAAATGAGATTGTCAGACTCTATGGTATACCAGAGGCTATAATTTTAGTTAGGGACTCTCGATTCACTTCCAAGTTTTGGAAGAGATTGCATTAGGCATTAGGCACTAGATTGACTTATAGTATAACCTTTCACCCTCAAACAAATGGACAATCAGAAATTGTGATACATGTATTAGAAGATGTGTTGTATAGCTATGCCATCAAGTTTAAAGGCAGTTGGGATTAATATCTATCCTTACTAGAGTTTGCATATAACAACAACTATCAAGCTAGTTTGAGCATGGTACCTTATGAGGCACTGTATGGCAAAAGATATAGAACTCCTTTATGCCTGAGTAAAGTTAGGGAAAATAAGATTTCAAGGGTTGTCTTCATCAGAGATGCAGAAGAGAAAGTCAAAGTTATGAGGGAAAGATTGAAAGATGTAACTGACAAATAAAAGTCTAATGTTGACTTGAAATAGAGGGATATTAAGTATGTAGTAGGGTGATAAAGTGTTTTTAAAGGTATCTCCATTGAAAAAAGTAATCAGATTTAGGAAAAAAAGGGAAGCAGAGTCCTAGATTTATTGGGCCATATGAGATTAAAAAAAGAGTGGGACCCTTCCCATATAAACTAGCCTTGCCATTTGAACTGTGACAAATTCATGATGTATTTAATGTTTCAATACTTATAAGATATAGATCAGATCCTTCCCATGTAGTTCTAGTGATAGACATTGAGGTACAACTAGATTTGACCTATAATAAAGGACCAGTCCAGATTCTAGCTCGAGAAGTGAAGCAATTAAGAAATAAAACCACCCCTCTAGTTAAATTTCTATGGAAGCATCATAACATAGAATAAGCAACATGGGAACCTGAGAAGTAGATGAAAAGTCAATATCCACATCTATTTACTCTAGGAAATTTTGAGGATAAAATTTCTTAAGACGGGAAAAATTGTAATGCCCGTAAGTTAAGACTCCCTAAACAGTACCTCCAAGGCACGAAAAGTGTGCTCGAAGTGCTAGATCACCTTGACGAGGCCTGAGGCAAGGCATACTAGTCATGAAACTTTGAAGGGCTTGAAAATGATGAAAATGACATAATTTAAAGATTTAGCAGAACCAATAAATTATTTTAGGTCAAAATCTAGTGAGTCATAGGCTCAAATGGACTTGGGCCAAGAATAACTTGGGATATGCTTAGATAGACCTAAAAATACCATACCTTAAAGGTTAAAAACTCCCCTATGACCATTGGTGAAGGAATATTTAAATTCTATGGTCGTTTACTAATTTTCTTAAATTTTGAGGTTTACACATAAATCGAGAAACTTAATTAACTATTTTGCTGAGGAAATTTGGCTATAAATTTTACGAGGCCCTAAATAGGCCCAATCGAGGGTTTTAATACTAACATAATAATTTTTGGAGGTCCGATTGAATTTTTAAAATTTTCCAAATTTCCAATAGAAACTGAGCATTTTTGGGAAGCTCAAGTGACACGTGTCACCACCCAAGCTATCCATGCCCACTATAAATACCTCCCTTATGCCACCTAAGCATTCAAGTGGCAACATCACTCACCACATCACCTTCCTCCCTATTTTCTTCCTCCTCCTACCTATCACCTCTCTCTCTTTCTCTTCTCTATTTCTATGGCTTCCTAAGCCTAATTCAATCCCAAAATTACACTAAAAATTCCTTTAATATGTCAAGAATACATTCTTAAAGTGTTGGGAGGCTAAACGCAAGTCTAAAATTCAAGAAATATTAAGTGTAGATAAAAGGGAGCTTGTAAAGCCAACTTTGTGTGTAAGTGTTTTTCTTCCCTTTTTATTTTATTCCTAGGGGATTTCATCATTCTAAGGATGCCTATGTCTTTGGATTTTCATTTGGAGGTTTATGGAATTTTCTAGGATTTTTCTAAGGCATATAAATGTGTACATAGGCTACAGTGATAGTGGAGTTCAATAATGGAACTAACAAGCTAAAAGTGTAGAGAAAGCCTTAAATTTTAGTGAGGTAAGTGAATTTAATGCATTTGAGGCATGCCATGTCCAATTCATGAGTGATTTGTGTGGAAACCTTGTATGGAATTAGGAGTTAAAGTGGTTAGTATATGTATAATAGTGAATTAAGCTTGCATTCATGTTATTTGTGTATGGTTTGGATGATTTGAGTAATGAATTAATGAAAGGAATTAGTGGAAGGCTATGGCCTCATTTTGGTCGAGAGGATGTAGTTGTGTGTATGATGTGTTATGGCATGCGAATATAGTGTATGTGATAATAAATGAGGTGCATGTCACGGGATTGAATGAAATGGGTAAGTGTATAATGGAAAATGGCATGATCTTGGATAATGTATGGTATGGCCAAGAGGTTCCATAAAAGATTTTTGCATGATATCATGAGCATGTGATGTGTGGCATGAAGTTGGCATGAAGTATATGGAAACATGAATGGAAATATAACATGTAAAGTAGTAAGATTAGTATGGAAATGTGACTAAAAATTAGTACCTAAAATGGCTTGAAAATGGCTTTGTAAAGTAGAGGGAAAAGTGTCCCAAAATGGCCTAAATGTGAATTGCTATTAGTACCATTTATATATTGAAATTTTAATGGCATTATTGGCCAATAGTAATTGTATAATGAATTGTACCTTATGAGATGACACATAGCCTATGATGGCAAGTTAATTTGGCATGAATTGGTGCCAGTGAATTGAGGCTATAAACCTATAACTGTGTACAAAAATAGGAAAATGACCTATAACTATCCTATTAAATGGACCATTTAGGAAGTGTCTTATGAATGGTACTTATAATGCATGTAATTGGACTTAAAATTATGACATGATGTAGACTAAAATTTGAAATACAAATGCCTAGAAAAAGGATTTAAAATGTTGTTCAAAAATTATAACTGTCCGATAGGACCAAAAATTACTTGTAACTATCTAGGTTAAATTTCAATTATGAAAATAAATTCATTATTGATTGTTAATCAAACTTAAATATTATAAGATGATGATCAGTAAATAAATGGACATAAAATAAGGTTAAATGGCTATTAGTTAGAAAGTTATTAGATGGGTTGATCGGTTAACTAAGGATTTGCAGTTGCTAGATTATTGATGATGGTTTTCTCAATATTGGGAGGTCTATAGACTGATCCTTATTATCCACTACAGTTCCTTGATGTTGATTATTTAGATGTTAGGAGGTCTATAGACTGATCCCTACTATCCATAATGTGACTGGTTGTTGATTTGTTTGAGATATTGGAAGGTCTAAGGACTAATCCCTACTATCTCCTATCTAGTATTGGGAGGTTAGAGTGAACTGATCCCTGCTATCATACCAGACCAATGTAGTGCTTAGGGTCTAGAATGTAGGCCACTATACAATTTTTCAATTCTCTCTTGATCCAGTGTCTTTAAGTTTAGTCTATTTAGTCAAGCATATTAAATTATATTAAATTAATTTACAGGCCTGATTGATGTCAAATCACTGAAGGATTAAATTGATTGAATATTCTACAGTGGCATAATTATAATTAATTAAATCGGGGGACTGATTAAATAGAATTATTGTCATTTGCTTAAATTTAAATTATGCATTGCATTTATACACTTATAGCTTGTTATTGCATTTGAGTGCCTGCATATGACACATTTTTAATGTTTTAAATTCACCACTAAGTTTTATACTCAATGTACCAGTGTTTTGGTCCATAGGTTATAAACGTAAGCGATTCAGCCTCGAAGATCATGTAGTTTAACAGCACAAACTATGAAGGGTACATAGATGTCCTTTTTTGTTTTGTTAGTAAGCACTCATGTAAACACAGTAGGTTATAGGTTTAGCATACTTAAAAGCTATTAATGTTTGTATATATGTATATAAAGAGTATGTGTAATGTATATAAACAGGTTGTTTATCTAATGGCTTATTTCTATGGTTTTCTAATGATTATGGGCTTAAGGCCCTATGTGATTATGGTATGTTTATCGATATATATGAGATTACTAAGGGGACTAAAAGGGTCTAGAAGAGGAGTTAGATGGATAACAATATTAGAAGTGCTTTTATGGGTGAAAAAAATAATTCAGAATGTCACCCGGGTAGCCATTATGCTGCCTAATTTTTTGTAACATGTGAAGTGTAAGTTAAATAGTTTTCAAGGCCTATTATACCTCATATAAGAATAATTAAGGGATTGATTGAGAAGTTTAGCAATATCTGATAAAGTTATAAAATAATCTATAAGTGTTACGGAGTGCAAACTTGGAGCAATTTTAAGATGGCTGACCTAATAGGAAGTGCATCACCTGTTAGGTTCTTCAAGAGTCTCGTAGGGGGTGTCACCAAGAAGACTCCACCATCTATAAGCTTCAAGGCAAAATAGAAGCCATGTAATGGTTATTCTCTATGGAAGATAGATTGATTTGACATTTTCCTTGAGTCTGACAAGCACTTACTTTACAAATTTTATATGTCGAATAAGAGCAAATTTGATGGGACATCAAACCCTAGGGTGCACTTGATATATTATACAACCTCGATGAAGGGTAGAGGATGATGGCAAAATAAATCTTGGGCCTTTCTAAATGTCATTAACTAGCATATCCCTAAACCATAATTTAGGGCAAAGAACAATGGAAGATTATGGCAAATTAGCCAAAGTTTTCATTGACCAATACCACTACAATGTTAGTGCTAAAGTGACCTTTAAAGACTTAGAGTTGCTTAAACAAAAGAAAAATGAGACCTTCATAGAGTACTTAGAGATATTTAGGTTTACAGTGCTATAAATAAGGGACAACATAAAAGAGGTTGATTGGATCAAAATGTTTATCTGAAATGCCACCCCATATCTAAAGGATGGGTTAAGGGAATCAAAGATTAGAAGTCCCTTAAGGATATTATTATAGACTTGGAAGAAGAGAATAAAGTTAGAAAAAGAAAGAGATGATTTAATTCTAACTAGAAGAGAAACAGTGGGGTCACCCAAGGCACTAAGACAATTGATGTGCCTATTATAGCTAAAAGCTACTACTCCAACGTGGGATAACCTCTATCATTGTGTCTTAAAAGGCTATAAAAAGAAAAGAAGTTATGGCTAGTACTTACTAGGCTTGCAAAAATGCAAAGGTTACCTAACCATCGTGCTGACAAATACTATGAATACCTTTAGCTTATAGGTCATCTCAATAATACCTAAAGGTCTTTGAGAAACTTTATTCAAGACCTAGTTGATACCAAGTAGATTCCAAACCTTAAAGATGGAAAGAGAAAGGGGCAAAGGTCCTTTCTTAATGTTCTTTCACCAGCCTTTATGATTGAGTGAGGTTTACTAGAATAGGTTGTACTTCAAGACATTTATGGTACTTCCTACAAATGTAAGGTTAGTGAGTGATTAGGTAATATGATAGCTAGTTTCTAGCATGAGATATTTTCTAAGGAAGAAAGTAAGAGAGAGAAAAAGAATATCAAGATTTAGTTCAAGAGAAAAGTCACTATTGGGTAGCGTAGTAATACCTCCAAGATTTGGGATAATTCTAGCTTGAAATATGAAAGGGTAGTGAGTGAGTTTGCTAGTAATGAAGGAGTTAAAGTAGTAACCTCTAGTGGTCATATAATAGCTAAAGTACCACCTACTAATGATAAGGGAAAGGCTCTTATAGAATTATTGTACTTTACTATGGAAAAGAGTGGTGTGTATTTAGAGTCACCACCTAGCTCTACACCAGCACCACTAATCTTTTTCTTAGGAAGGGTTCAAAATTAGATCTTATTAATGCCTTTATAACATACCTTCCTTTATATTCTTACATTTATCAATCTCATATCATACAAGCAAGCATTTTAGCATGTATGTGACCTTTTCACTTAGAGAAATAAGTTGTAATATTCAGAATATACAACAAGCATTAATGTATGTTGACATCCAAAAATTAAGCAATTTATTAGTGGTTATTTAACCTAACAATTACCAGTAATTCCATAAGAATGGATGATAATTGCCTAACTCCCATCTCTAGGAGATTGGCCTTTATTAAAATAACTTTCATTATGACTTTTATTAAAGAAAACTAAAAACCATTTTATTTATAAAAACACTAATTAATTAGGTAGAAAACCATTTAATGTGAGGTTAGGCATTTTGGTCTATAAAATAAGTTATTAAGCTACCTATTACAACCTAAAATAATCAAGATAATTAAAAGGGTATAAAATGAAATGAGATAACACAAGACATATAATTGGTCCCATTTCCACATCATCAAGTTCGTGAAGACTCATTACAGCCTTCAATCTATGTTTATGTAGACTACAACATATCATAGTTAATATGTTTGTCTAGACCTCCAATCTAGTAAGAATAGTCACATGTTCACAAATTAAAGAAAAGATTAGTAATAACAAATAATTGTCTGTAAAGACCCAAATAAAGGTTGAAACTATAACAAGTTATTTAGCATAAATAATGGATGAATCATGATGGATGCTTAAAGGGGATTATCATTGGGAAAACTACATATTTATTAATCGCAAAGAAAATATAAATTGACACATGTATTTACAAGGACTAGGATTGTAAACAGATGTTCATACGGACTACGGTCCTTATGAGAAGGAGTCTGTAGGGACTGTAAAATAACATGAATACACATAAAGTGTGATTATTCATACGAACTACATTCATCATGAAAGAGAGTTTGTATGGACTACAAAAATAAAACTAGTACACATAAAAGAGTTTCGTTCGTACAGACTACGTTCCTTGTGAAAAAGAGTCCATAAAAACTATATAACAAAATCAATGTACACAAAACATTGTCATCTGTATCGTAACACTCAAAAGTTAGAGTTCTAGGAATAGTACCTTTTAGGCCCAAGTGATGTTCCCTATAGTGTGGGGTATCGCCATCAGGCTAGGAAGGGGCATATTAGTCATAAAATTTTGATGGGCCTAAAAATGTGTAAAATGGATGAATTTAAAATTTTAGTGAAACCAATAAATCATTTCGGATCAAGAACTAGTGTATCATGAGATAAAACGAGTCTGTACTGGGATATCCCCAAGATATGCCTGGACGGACCCAAAAATATCATACCTTTACCCTCAAAAACTCTAATAAATATGATGGAGAAGGAATTTTAATTTTGTGAGGTCGTTTGATATTTTTTTTGAATATTTTATTCTAGTGGGCGAATAATGTCAAAAAGTCAATAGTGAAATTTTGACTTGAAATTTTACATGGGCCTCAGTGATGCTAATCGAGGATTTTTAAAACTAGAATGAGTATTTTTGGAGGTCTGGAGAATTTTCTATGAATTTTTAAAGTTTAAAAATAAACCAAGAGTAAATGAGCAGTAGGATCGCCACGTGTCGTGATCTAGGCCACCCACCTACCTTTATACAAGGGCCTAGACATGTGTAAGGGTCACATGTGTGAACCCTTCATTTTTCTCCTCTTTATCTCTAAAAACCCAATGCTATACTTTCTCTCTCCTTATTTTTTTCTTCATTTTCTCTCTCCTCTAACCACCAATTTTCACATAAAATATAAGGTTGTTCACCTCCATAACCTCCTGAAGCCAATTCCTCTGATAGAAAGTGAAATTAGAGGCTAAAAAGAAGGAAATTTCATTTTGGTGAATAGTGTCAAATTCTTATGTAAGTGTTTTTAATTCAATTTTTATTTTTATTTTAGATAGGTTAGGGTATTCTAAGAATAGCCATGGTCTTAGATTTCCATTTAGAGTTGTGTATAATTTTTGAGAATTTTTCTAAGGTAGAAATGTGTATGTTTAGGTCCCAAAGAAGCCATAAAAGGGGATTAAAGTTTCAAGCCTTCAAGTGGTGGGAAAAAGGGTGCTTTCACACCTTTGGTATGTGGAATAGATTTAAATTGAGTATGTCAATTGGTTTGTAATGAAATTATGCATGTATTGTGTATGGAATTGTAAGTTTAGTGTGTTAGGTATAATATTGATGTAAAATTAATGATATGACTATGTAAATTGTCTTAAACTAATATGATATGTATGACATTTGAGAATGAAATGTGGTGCATGTGCATATGTATGGTGTGGTTGAATGGTATGTGTAGAATGGCATGGTATGGATAGTTATGCATATGGCATGTTAGGTGTGATAATGGCATGTAAATAGGGTGTATAAACCATATTTAAAAATGAATAATGACATTGAAATGTATGGCATAAAATCTTGACAAATAAGGACCTTATGGAACATAGTATGTGTACCTTGCTAATGGCTAACAAAATGGTGTTTATGTGTGTTCCATTGGTGGCATGGCTATAAGATATGATTCATGTGATATCATGTGAAAGATTGATGGAAGAATCATGGAAATTAGATGGGCATATTAGATACTAGAAAAGACACAAAATTTAGAATTTATCAAATGAATAGTAACATGCTTGTAAACTTACCAAATGAATAATAATTTTTGTGATGATAGGTAAAACATGACATTTTATGTGTAATGTGGCATATAATGTGATCTAATGACATAATAGACATAAGATCTAGTAAAAGTGTAGTTAAATGCCTTAAATTGGTAATGAATAATAATTTGGCCCATCAGTTAGACACTTACTGGATGGGTTAACTGGTTAATAAGGGAGTTACCAGCTACTAGGCAGTTTGGTCCTTTTAGGGCCACTATTCTCTATTGGATGTGGCGGGTGTAGCTGCTAAGGTTTTAAGATGAACCCTACACACTCGGGTATTGGGAGGTCTACCTAGGCTTATCCCTACTACCCATTTGATGTTTGTCGATATTGAGAGGTCCGATAGGGCTAATCCCTACTATGCACCTGTGATACTTTGGAGATATGACTCAGGGTATTAGGAGGCCCCACATGACTAATCTTTGCTATCCCATTTGCAAATATTGGGAGGTCTACAGACTAATTCCTGCTATCTTCTAATCTAGTATTGGGAGGTTTATGGATTGATACCTACTATTGGGTGAGATAAGTGCAGCTACTGAGGTCGAAAATATGGGCTACTCCACAAGATAGATCCTGTTATCCGGTGTCTTAGAGTGTCATCTGTCTATTATAGGCCTAAAATGTATTGAACTAAATCATAGACTAAACATATGGACCTTAACTGAATAAAAGAACTAGAAAATAATTAAATAGGGTAACTAGCATCTACAATAAGATATTGCATGACCATAGGGAACAAGATACAAAAGCATGTGAATACATGACCCATATGTGTGCCTGCATGTGTGACATACTTTATTTTATCTATTCCACCATTGAGTTTATACTCAGCGTGTCGGTGTTTCGATGCACAGGCCATAGATTTGTTAGCTAATCAGCTTCGGTAGGAGCTAGTGTAGCTACCCCAGAGTTTTTTAGGTACCTTTTTGTTACTCTTTTGGCTTTGATATATAGTCACTCATGTATAGTAGGTGTAGAGTGGGTAATGTGTGTAAAGTGTAAAATTGAGTTAGTAACATTTAATGGCTATATAAACTTGGTTTTTGATATATATGAAAATGCATGTTTATGTTTGTATGTCTATAGGTCTAAAACCCTATATACTATTATGTGATGACTGATATTGGTTTAGGGGACCAGAAGGGCTCAGGAGTGGCGATGTAAATAAAAGTTATTTTAGAAGTGTTTTCATGTAGGAAATTTTTGGCTTTTTCACCCAGGTAGCCATTATGCTGCCTGATTTAGTGGTTAACAATCATAATTTGGTGTTTTAAGAGACTAAAATAAGTAGTAATAAAAGATTATTCAGAAAGAAATGCTAAAAGATTAAGTTAGGTTAAAGTTGGTCAAAGTTATATAAATGTTAAATGATGGGTCCCTAAGGAAATTCAAGGATAGGTGACCTCACAAGAAGTAGTGCTCTTTGCCTATTTCCTTCAAGAATGGGCAGGGGGTGTTACATTTAGTGGTATCAAAGCTAGTTTAGGCATTCCTAGGCATACTATACATGAGTGCATGAGTCTATGGTTTTATTTTAGGTCAAGCTACACTTCATGAAGCTGATAAGTGTTTTTGTATAGTTATAGAGATGATAAATGAGCAAACCCCACCAAATCAAGGGGAAGAGGTGGCCAGTCATGCTCCCACCACCATACATGGTCCAGCGGTGAGTGTAGCCACTCAAAAGACTAGTGATGCTACCCACCAGCTGCTACCTCAGTCGCAACCTCAGACTCAATCTTCCCAACATTATTGCAGCAAATAGTAGACTTGTTAAGACACACTACAGCCCTTCACAACTACCACCACCAACTCTAGTTCCTACTAGACCTCCACCAGCTACCCTAGCATTGTAGAGGACTTACCTAGAGAGGTAAAAAAGATGGGAGTAGTGGACTTCCTAAATACGAGGAAAGATAATGTAGCAAGAGCAGAATATTATCTATAGTAGACCACAAGGATCTTAGAGTAGCTAGAGTGTACAAAGGAGGAGTGTCTAAAGTGCTCTACCTCCTTGGTTTAGGAAGAAGCCTTCCAATTGTGGGGTACCTTAAGGATGGGGAAGGCAACAGCTAACATCATATAGGAGTTTTCCTTGAAGGAATTCCAAAAGAGGTATATCCCTAAGTCCTACAAGGATAAGAAGAGGCAAGAATTCTTCGATCTAAAATAGGGACATGGATCATTATCTAAGTATGAGAAAGACTTTGCTTGCTTAAGCAGGTATGTAGCGGAGTTTATTCCAATTAATGAGGAGAAGTGCAAGAGTTTCTAGAAGGGCCTCGATGTTGAGCTAAGGATATAGATCTTTACTTTAAAGATTAGAGACCTTTTAGAGCTAGTATATATTGCGTATGATATGGAAAAGATGTTATAAGAAAAGAGGGAGCTGTATGAGAGGGAAAAACCCTTCATTGTAGGTTAGACTAGCTCAACCCTAGGAAGGGGCAAGAGATAGAGGGACTTCTAGCCTAGTCAGTAGTCCCAGAGATAGACAGGTCAATAGTCCCAGAGGTAGGCTCCATCATAGAGGTCTAGTCAAGTTTTTCCCCGTAAACCTCAACAACCTCCATCTCAGTAGGCCTTGAGTGCTCTAGTATCCATAGCTAGAAGTACACCTCCGACATGTGGGAGTTGCCAGAGGAAACACTGGGGTTAGTGCTAGCACTTTCAGATGACGCGAGTGCTGGCACTTTTAGACAAGGCGAGTGCTTCGTATACAGAGCTAGAGATCATTTCTAGAGAGATTGCCCTCAAAGGTAGATAGAGGCTGCACAGGCCCAAGCATTAGCTACAGTAGCTCTTAGTAGATCATTGAGATCAACGAGGTAAGACTAGCTGAGCACCAGCTGGAGGACCAGGTTAGAGGCTAGAGCTTCAGCATGGCAGTATGCTATCCATGCCTGGGAGGAAGCTAAGGCTCTAGATGTCTTCACTGGTACATTTCTTTTATTTGATGTTCCAATATTAGCCTTGATAAATCCTAAATCAACACACTCTTACATTTGCACCACACAAGCACAAGATAGGGGACTTCAGCTAGAACCTATAGATTTAGATATTCAAGTGAGTAACCTGATTGGCTAGAGTGTGACAGTGAATACAATTTATAGACATTGCCCTTTAATGATTCATGATTAGACCTTCCCAACAGATCTAATAGAGCTTCCCTTTTATGAGTTTAATGTCATACTTAATATGGACTGGCTGTCAGAGCATAAAGTAGTGATTGACTATGAAAAGAAAAGGTTGAGTCTACAGACCCCAAGTGGGCAAAAGGTGACTATTATGGGTAAAAGAGACTCTTTATTTAACATCATTTCAACTATTACAGTTAGAAGACTCAATCAAAAGGGATGTGAAGAATTCGTAGCTTTTGTGGTAGATACGAGTTTTACAACCCCCTAGCTTGGATCAGATACTGGTTGTGTTTGATTTTCCATATGTGCTTTTAGACGAGTTACTAGGATTGCCCACATCGAGGGTTAGAATTTGAGATTGAGACATATCCTACCATTTCCTCATATAGGATAGCACCAATAGAGTTAAAAGAGTTAAAGGTGCAGTTGCAGGAGTTGTTAGATAAAGGCTTCTTTAGGCCTAGGGTTTCACTCTGGGGAGCACCTATGTTGTTTGTGAAGAAGAAGAATAGGTCACTCTAATTATATACCGATTATAGGCAATTGAATATGGTGACAATTAAGAATAAATATCTAATTCCTAGAATCGATGATCTTTTTGACTAGTTATAGGGTACCAACATCTTTTTTAAGGTATATCTAAGATTAGGATCATCGGTTGCGAATTAAGGAGATTGATATTCTTAAGACTACATTCAGAACTCGATATGGGCATTATGAGTTCCTAGTGATGCCATTTGGGCTCACTAATGCGTTAGTAGCCTTTATAGGTTTGATGAACCGGATCTTCCAGCCTTATTTGGATCAGTTTGTTGTTGTGTTCATCGATGACATCCTAGTGTACTCCAGAACTCAAGAGGAATATGAACAACACCTTGAAATAGTGTTGCAAAATTTAAGGGAGAAGAAGTTTTATGCTAAGCTTAGTAAATGTGAGTTTTTGTTGGAAGAAGTAGCCTTCTTGGATCATATTACCTCAGCTGAGGGTATCAGAGTGGACCCAAGCAAAGTTAAAGCTATGTTAAGAATGTGATTTAGATTTAGAGTTTCCTAGGATTAGTAAGCTACTATTGAAGGTTCGTGAAAGGCTTTTCAATGATTATAGCTCCACTGACATGGTTGGTAAGAAAAGATGTGAAGTTTAAGTGGGATGATAAGTGTTAAGCTAGCTTTGACAAATTAAAGCAAATGCTAACAGAGGCTCCTATCCTTACTCAGCCAAAACAAGGGAAGGAGTTTGTGATATATAGTGATGCATCACTCAATGGACTTGGTTGTGTATTAATGTAGGAAGGCAAGGTGATTGTATATGCCTCTAGACAATTAAAGCGTCACGAGAAGAACCACCCCAAATATGATTTGGAATTAGTTGCAATCATGTTTGCATTGAAGGTGTAAAGACATTACCTATATGGAGAGAAGTGTTACATCTACACTGACCATAAAGAGCCTAAAGTATTTACCCATATAGAAGGAGCTGAACCTAAGATAGCAGTATTGGATGGAGTTAATCAAGGACTATGATTGTCTTATCGACTACCATCTAGGAAAAGCAAATGTGGTTATGGGCACTTGAGCAGAAAGCTTATTGCTACCTTGAAGCTTATGCATGCTAAAGTAGAGTATGTTGTAGAAGATGTAATGTTAGTTAAACTACATGTTAAAGTTGACTTTAGGCAATAGATAAAGGAAGCTCAATTAAGAGATGACCAGATGGTGTAAACCATGAGTAAAGTGAAAGAGGGGAAGGCAACAAGATTTGAGTTAAGTGATGATGGAAGCCTCTACTACCAGAACAGGTTGTGTGTACCAGACATGGATGGGTTGAGAGTGTAGGTTTTAAAGGAAGCTTATGAAGCTCCATATTCCATGCACCTAAGAAGCATAAAAATATATCTTAGGTTGAAGCCCTACTATTGGTGGCCAGGAATGAAATGAGAGGCAGTAGAATATGTGGCTTGATGTTTGACCTATCAGTAGGTGAAGGCAAAACACCAGGTTCCTTCTAGATTGTTACATCCAATAGTAATTTTGAAATGGAAATGGGAGAAGATCACCATGGATTTTGTAATGGGATTGCCACTGACCAGGTGCAAGTGTGATGTGATATGGGTGATAATAGATAGACTGACAAAGATAGCTCAATTCATACCAATACGGATGGATTATTCTTTAAAGAAGCTGGCTAGATTGTATATTGATGAGATTGTACGGTTACATAGAGTGCCAGTAGCCATAGGTTTACTTCCAAGTTTTAGAAGAAGTTATAGGAGGCATTGGGTACTCAATTGACATACAGCATGGCATTTCATCCTTAAACGGATAGACAATTAGAACGAGTAATACAAGTGTTTTGAAGATATGTTGTGCAGCTGTGCAATAGAATTCAAAGGCAACTAGGATTAATACTTATCATTGGATGAGTTCACATACAACAACAACCACTAGGCTAACTTAGGGATGGCACCTTAGGAAGCTTTATATGGTAAAAGGTGCAGGACTCCTTTTTGTTGGAGTGAAGTGGAGGAAAACAAGATTGTTGAATTTGACTTGATCAGAGATGCCGAGGAGAAAGTCAAGATCAGAAGGGAGAGATTAAAAGCTTCTTTAGATCGGTAAAAATCATATGCTGACATGAAAAGATGGGATATAGAGTATGAAGTCGGTGATCGAGTGTTCTTAAAAGTGTCACCTTAAAAGAAGATGCTTAGATTTGGTAAGAAAGGGAAACTTAGTCCCAAATTTATTAGACCATATGAGATCATAGAAAGAGTGGGACCCTTAGCATATAGATTAGCATTGCCACTTGAGCTACAGCAAATACATGATGTTTTTCATATATCGATGTTAAGGCAATATAGATTAAATCCATCACATGTGATAGATGTAGAGGAGATACAAGTCTAGCTAGATTTGACATATAAAGAGGAACCATTGTAGATTCTAGCAAAGGAAGTGAATCAGTTGAGGAACAAGTCTATCCCCTTTGTGAAAAAGTTATGGAGGCACCACAATGTGATAGAGGCCTCATGGGAAAGCGAGGAATAGATGAGGGGTGCAGTATTTGCATCTCTTCACTAAAGGTAAATTTTGAGGATGAAATTTCTTAAGAGGGGAAGAATTGTAACGCTCGTAAGTTAGAGTTCTATGAATAGTACCTTCTAGGCTTGAGTGATGTTCCCAATAGTGCGAGGCATCACCATGAGGCCAAAAAGGGGTGTATTAGTCATAAAACTTTGATGGGCCTAAAAATGGGTAAAACAAATGAATTTAAAAATTTAGCAGAACCAATAAATCATTTTGGATCAAGAATTGGTGTATGAGGAGATAAAATGAGTTTGTACGGAGACAACCATAGGATGTGCTCGGACAGACCTAAAAATACCATATCCTACACCTTAAAAATTCCAATGAGTATGATGGAGAAGGAATTTTAATTTTCTAAGGTCGTTTGATATTTTTTTGAATATTTTATTCTAGCGGGTGAATAGTGGCAAAAAGTTAATAGTGGAATTTTGACTTAAAATTTTATGTGGGCCTTAGTGATGCTAATAGAGGATTTTTAAATTTTGAATGAGTATTTTTGGAGGTCCAAAAAATTTTCTATGGATTTTTGAAGTTTAAAAAGAAATCGGGAGAAAACGAGCCATCAGATCGCCATGTGTCACGATCGGGGCCACCCACCTACCCCTATATAAGGGCCTATACATGGGCAAGGGTCATATATGTGAACCTTTCATCTTTCTTCTCTTTATCCCTAAAAACCTAATGCCATACTTTCTCTCTCCTCTATTCTTTTTCTTTATTTTCTCTCTCCTCTCACCACCAATTTTTACACAAATAGAGGATTGTTGACCTTCATGACCTCTTAAAGCCAATTCCTCTAATAAAAAGTGAAATCATAAGCTAAAAAGAGAGAAATTTCATCTTGGTGAATAGTGTCAAATTCTTGTGTAAGTGTTCTTAGTTCAATTTTTATTTTTGTTTTAGATATGTTAAGGTATTCTAAGAATAGCCATGGTCTTAAATTTCCATATGGAGTTGTGTAGAATTTTTGAGAATTTTTCTAAGCTAAAAATGTGTATGTTTAGGTCCTAAAGAAGCCATTGAAGGAGAGCAAAGCTTTAAGCCTTCAAATGGTAGGGAAAAAGGTGTTTTTTCACCCTAGGTATGTGGAATAGATTTAAATTGAGTATGTCAATTGGTTTGTCATGAAATTATGCATGTATTGTGCATGGAATTGTAAATTTAGTGTGTTAGGTATAATATTGATGTAAACTAATGATATGATTATGTAAATGGTGTTAAAATAACATGATATGCATGACATTTGAGGAAAGAAATGTGGTGTATGTGCATAAGCATGGTGTGGCCGAATAGTATGTGTAGAATGGCATGGTATGGATAGTTATGCATATGGCATGTTAGGTGTGATAACAGCATGTAAATGGGGTGTACAAACCATATTTAAAAGTGAATAATGACATTGAAATGTATGGCATAAAATCATGACAAATAATGACCTAATGGAACATGGTATGTGTACCTAGTTAATGGCTAACAAAATGGTGTTCATGTGTGTGCCATTGGTGGCATGGCTATAAGATATGATTCATGTGATGTCATATGAAAGATTGATGGAAGAATTATGGAAATTGGATGGGTATATTGGATATTAGAGAAGACACAAAATTTAGAATTTACCAAATGAATAGTACCGTGCTCGTAAACTTACCAAATGAATAGTGATTTTTGCAACAATGGGTAAAATATGACATTGTGTGTGCACCGTTGCATATAATGTGATCTATTAGCGTACTAGAAATAAGAACTAGT
>CANXYI010126438.1:0-13640 GCA_948208565.1 Hura crepitans
ATCATGAACATACATTGCATATCATGCATCATTCGCATTTTGCATTGTTTATATTGTATATGCATCATGTCTAACCTTTTATTTTAATAGGCACCATTGATCCTTCACTCACTACGCAGTGGAAAAGAGTAGGCAAGTGCCTCAATCAAGTTAGCATAGAAGTACCCGTAGAACTGAAGAGAGGAACTATATCTACTGATGAATGTATGACTAAGGCCATATTCATAGAGGCAATGGCTAAGATAGAAAGAAGGAAAATGGCAATTGTTACCAATGCTCTATCTAGCATATAGAATCCACAAGAGGTAAGACAAACCTTGAGTTCCAATAAGGGTAAAGAGATAGCTAAAAAACCTAAAGATGACCAGTCTTCAAATGATAAAGTGTCGCAAGTGGTTAAGACCTACAATAGGGTACCCCCTCCTAAGGTAGTAAAGAATGACTAGCTAAAAAATTTGAATGAGAAGATAGAGGCTATATCCCGATTGGTGATTAAATGTAAAGACATTGACCTGGATGACATTAGTCTAAGGACTGATCGCTCTATGCCTCATAAGTTTAAAATGCCTAACCTTAGTAAGGTTAATGGAACTTTTAATCCTTGCACCTATCTAAAATAGTATGTAGTAGCCATTAGAGCCACCTATTTGACAGAAGAGTAAATTGTAAGCCTATTTAGCATGTCACTTATAGGCCAAGCTCTTAATTGGTATTATTATCAAGAAAGAAGGGTTAAAAAAGATTGGAATAAGTTGGCAAGGGCATTTAATAAGCAATACACTAATAATGCAAGTGTCGAGATTACTTTGAAATATCTAGAGCTAATAAAATAGAAACCCAATGAAAGTTTCTTCGACTATCTGTAGAGGTAGAGAGAGAATATCTTAAAGATGAGAAATAAGCTGAAAGACATTGACCAGATTAAGATGTTCATTAGGAATGGCAATAGTTATATAAATAATGGGCTCACTGCTAAGGGGATTACTACCTAAGAATAGCTTAAGGACATCGCCATTGACCTTAAAGCGGGTTATCAAAATCAAGAGTACAAGAGAGCAAACACTAACCCCACTTTTATAAGTGGTAATACTGGAGCCTCTACCAAGATAGCTGAGGTGCATGTAGTTCAAGGCTGTAGGTAATTTAACATGGGTAAGTCTTTGTCATGGTGTCTAAAGAAGCTCACTAAAGAGGGGAAGCTGTAGCCACTCCCATACTAGCCGTTTAATATACCATCACCACCCAATCATAGGCATGATCAATATTGCACTTATCATCAATGAATTGGGCACCTCACTGACAACTACAAACACCTTAGGAGAGCTATCTAGGATCTTATTGATTCAAAATAGATCCCTGATCCTAAAACCTCATCAAACCCATTGCCCAAACACCCCACCTCATGCCTTCTCAAATTTGGATTACCTAAAGAATATGTACTTAGGGAAATCTATAGGTCTAACCTAGCTATAGAAACATAATTGAGGGTGAGTGAATCTATCATTATAACTAGTTTATGGGACAGCGAGAGTGACGTAAGGCTAGGAAGAGCAAGAATTTTTGGGATGAATCCTCTAATGAGGATTACAAAGAGGGTACGAGAGAGCCAACTCGAGTTGAGGGAGAAGTAGTTGAGAAAGTGGAGAACAATGGCCAGAATCTACCTGAGAAAGAGCCTGAACCTAAAGGGCACAAGCATCAAGAGGTGCTAAAGCAATTAAAGAAAACCCAAGCCAATATCCGCATATGGGATCTACTGATGTCATCCAATGACCTTAGGTAAAAAGTGGTTGAAGCCTTATGTTAAGTTGTTGTTTCCATGATAACTACCCTAGATGAACTTGTACAAGTAATGAAGACAGGCAACACGAGCCTCATTACCTTCTTTGACACTGACTTACCTTTAAAAGGGAGGGAGCACAATAGACCCCTTTTTGTCAAAGTTGAAGTAAACAGAAAGAAGATAGGATGTGCCATAGTGTATGATAGCTCTTTTCTTTGTGTCTGTCCTACCAAAATCTTTTCTGGTTTGGGGATCAAGAAGGAAGATTTATCACCTTTAAGTATCACTATCAAGGCTTATAAAGATACTAGAAAACAAGCTAAAAGGCCTTTTATGGTCAAGGTACAAGTGGGACCAGTTATTGATGAAGTCAAATTTACTATGATAGACATCCCTACCATCTTTTCTGTCTTGTTAGGAAGGCCTTGGTTTCACAAGCTTGGAGGAGTCCCCTCGGCTTTACACTATATGATCAAATTCTAGCATAAGGGCAATGTTGTGACTATAAAGGCTGAAGTTAACCATGTCATTTCCACTTTAGCCATTACTAACTAGCTATTCACTGGATTTCACATTACAAGCATTCATGAAGATTAAATGGACCCATCTATGTCTAAGATGATAAAGAGAATGGATTTCTTCTAGGGTGTCAGTTTAGGGAAGAACTTATAAGGCATAGCTGAACCTTTACAGATGCACACTCAAAAGGATACAAAGGGCTTAGGCTATGATTCGAGTAAAGGAGGGAACCCAAGAAAAAGTAGCTCTTTAGGAGATTATTTTGTTAAACAGAAGGATGCAAAGTACGATGGGATGCCGGAATCTACCATAATAAAAAGATGCTATAAGCTAGGATTTGAGTTCTTCGTCGACATCGTTGATTAGGAGTCAAGGTATCTCACTCAAATTCAATAGACTAAAGAAGTATTCCTAAAGCCATTAACCATTAAAGAAGTCTATCTAAACCTTCCAAAGGATGTGCCTAATTTAGAAGAAGATTTTGATTTATTTATAGATGAATTGTATCTTTGTGACCTCTTTGAGGCAAACAATTTACTTTCTAATAAAATGAACGACGAATTTACTTATTTGTGTGATCTTTCTCCTGATGGTAGTATGCATACAACTGATTATTACATAAGCATTTTTTATGTTAGTTGCATTAAAAGTAATCCATTAAATCTTAGTACCAATGAATAACCTAGAAATGTATTAATTGCCCATGATATTACTGTCTAAGAAAGAGAAAATTTTGAGAGATTATTAAAGAAATATGAAAGCATTTTTGCTTGGAATTACAATGATATGCCAGGTATTGACCAAGAAATTGCAAAACACACCATCCCAACACATGATCATGCCATCCCAGTTCAACAAAAGCTTAGAAGAATAAGGCTTAAATGGGTAAAAAAGGTAAAAAAAAAAAAGGAGGTAGTCAAGTTACTTGAAGAAAAATTCATCGAAGAAATAGTTTTCCCTACTTGGCTCGCCAATATAGTCCCAATACTTAAGAAAGATGGAAGGGTCAGGATGTACATAGACTACTGGGACCTAAACAAGGCATATCCAAAGGATGATTTTCCCTTGCCCCATATTGACGTAGTAGTAGACAGTATAGTGATGGCAGCTATGTACTCATTTGTTGATGGATTCTCGAGATATAATCAGATTTTGATGAAGGTGATAGACAAATGAAAAACTACTTATATAATAGAATAGGCCACATATTGCTACAAGGTAACACCTCTTGGGCTAAAGAATGTAAGAGCTACTTATCAACAAATGGCCATTAAACTATTCCATGACATAATGCACAAAGAAGTTAAAGTCTATATAGATGATGGTAAAATCTACTGAGAAGGAAGAACACTTTGAAGTATTGGAAAAGTTCTTCTAAAGGTTAGACCAATTTAACATAAAGCTTAACCCTAAGAAGTGCATCTTTGGAGAAATGTCAAGAAAGCTATTAGGATTCATAGTGAGCAAAAATGGAATTGAAGTAGATCTTAACAAGGTGAAAGCCATTCTAGATATGCCTACCCCACAGTCAGAAAAGGAGGTTAGGGGTTACCTAGGCAAAATACAATACATCAGCAGGTTCATATCTAAACTCACCTCAGTTTGTGAAACCCATATTTAATTTGTTATGCAAAAGGTAGCCAAAGGAGTGGAATAATGATTGTGAGAAAGAATTCCAATCCATCAAATGGTATTTTACCAAACCTCCAATTTTAAAACCCCCAAAACCAGGAAAACCCCTAATCCTATATCTAGCAGTGGAAGAATCTTCGATAGGAGCATTAATCGCACAAGAAGACAAATCTGGAATAGAGAATGCAATTTATTATTTAAGCAAGAAATGGGTCCCCTATGGACAGAAATGCACAAAAGTAGAAAAAATATGTTTATGAGTAATTTGGGCCTTTAAAAAGTTGTATCACTACTTCCAATCCTACAAAGTAGAGGCAGTAACAAAGCATAACCCTCTTAAGTATTTATAAACTGCACCCTCTTTAGTAGGTAAGATGGGACACTAGATTTTGCTCCTTCAAGAATTTGATATCTCTTATATCACCAAGAAGACCATTAAAGGCCGAGCTATAGCCGAATTCTTAGCCTAACACCCAATTGAATGAAAAATAAGAAAAGTACAAATTTCCAGATATACACTTAGGGGTAATATCTTAGGAAGAATGAAAGATGTTTTTTGATGGGGTAGTTAAACAAAAAGGAGCAAGTGCTATGGTACTAGTCATCAGCCCAGAAGGTGAATAGAAGTTCTTTGCTAGGAAATTAGAGTTCCCAGCCACCAATTATTTGGTCGAATATGAGGGATGTGTGTATGGCCTCGAAACTCTATACCAATTGGAGGCAAAAGTGGTTGATATCTACAAAGACTCGATATTGGTCATCCAACAAGTAAAAGGTGATTGGGAAGTCAAGGATGAAAACCTAAGCAAGTATGTCAGGATACTCACAGACCTCACTAAGTGGTTTAATCATTGCACATTTCACCATATCCCTAGAGAACAAAACTAAGTAGCTGATGCCTTAGCTAACTTAATATTTGTGTCAAACCTCACCAGAAAAGACCTACCTAGGCCAATGTATTTTAATAAGATAGGATTTCCTACCTATACTAGTATAGCCAGCACCACTATTGAATAATCCCACCAAGATCTACCATGGTACCATGATATCCAAACCTACCTAAAAACTAGACAATACCCAGAGAGCATAATTGAGAAAGATAAGAAGGCTCTCTAAAAGTTATCCACTTAGTTTGTCTCATTCCAAGGCGCATTATACAAAAGGTAGGTGGATGGAATTTAGCTCAGATGCATAGGCAAATCAAAAGATCAAAAAGTGCTCGAGGAAGTGTATGAAGAGGTTTGTAGACCTCACATAAATAGGAGAAACTGGGTGAAGAAGATCATGAGATTAGACTATTATTGGTTAACCATGGAAATAGACTGCTATGATTTTGTCAAAAGGTGTCACAAGTGCCAGATTTATGGAAATTTAAGCCATTTACCACCCAATAACTTGACTAGTTTGTCATCTCCCTAGCCATTTTTAACATAGGGAATTGACATAATTGGGGAAATAAGGCCATCAGCTACTAAGGGGCATAGGTTTATAGTAGTAGTAGTCGATTGCTTTACAAAATGAGTTGAAGCTGAATCTTTCAATAAATTAGGGGTAAGACAGATGGTGAAATTTATTAAAAGAAATATCATTCGCTAGTATAGATTGCCACAATAGGTCATCTCAGATAATGGGGTGCAATTCTAGGTTGAGACAAGATAGCTTTTACAAAAATACAAGATTTAACATCACAAGTCCTCTCTATATCATCCTCAAGCTAATAGTACATTGGAGGCAGCTAACAAAAATATCAAGAAAATTTTGCAAAAGATGACTATTACCTATAAAGATTAGGCAGATATGTTACCCTTTGCACTGTAGGGATATAGGATAACTATCAGAACATCTACTTAGGCTATGCCTTACTCATTGGTATATGGCATGGAAGTAGTACTACCAATAGAGCTTGAAAAACCTTTATTAAAGGTGGTGTTAGAAGTGGACAAACCTGAAGTAGAATGGGCTAAAAGTAGATATGAGCAGTTGGTGTTGATTGACGAAAGGTGACTTAAAGCTCTCTATCATATGCAATTATATCAAAAGAGAATTGCTAAAGCTAACAACAAGAAAGTAAAGCCTAAATCTATATAAGAAGGCAACTTGGTACTCAAACAAATTAGATCTTTATTATTAGACCCTAGGGGAAAAATCAATCCCGATTAGGAAGGTCCATATTTGGTCAAAAAAGTACTCAAGCATAAAGGCATCAAGATCTCGGATTTAAAAGGAAATGAATTCTCGGAGCCAGTCAACATAGACATATTAAAAAAGTATTTCTATTAAAAAAAAGTCCTCTAAGCTGAAAACCCGAGTAGGGTAGTTTAGGCAAAAATTAGGACTCCCTGATGAGGTGAAAACCCAACAGGGCACTTCATGCAAAAGTTAGAGGATCTAAGAGAAAACGTCCAATCAAGAAAAACTTTTTTAGGGCTGATTGGTAATCACAGTATCATTAATGGAAAATTAATACATTTGCCAAGATTAATCGGCTTAGTTTCAAATGCACTTAATAACAAGAATGCTTTAGTCATGATCATTGATATACAAATTTCCATTATGATAAAAGTTAGACAAGTAATTGAATCCTACATACATTGTGTCCTTTCAAAATTCGAAGTATTGTCTTCAATTTTTCTTTTTAACACTAATGTTCTATTGTCTTTAGCTTCACTCAAGATCTATTTTTTTTAATATTCATCAGTACTAATAGCATCAGTTGTATAATTAGGCACGTCCCTCAGGATGGCACATTGTTACCACAATTCAAGGAAGGAGTGTAAGAAGTGATGCATCAAAAGACCACCTTGAAATCCCAAAGGCTCAGGAGGTATCCTCTACACTAGACCAAAGTGCCTCAGAATTCGTAAAGGGATATAAAATGTAGCATGCCTTAATCTAATTAAGGGAACACAGTCAGCATGATAGGAGAGAGAAAAATGGGTGATTTTTCACCAAGGACATCTCTATCGTACCGTGATAATAGTATCAAGCCATAAGGACCACTAATCATGTGAATCACACCTTATTATGAGCCTCCTCTCATAATGGTGATGTGAGACATATTTCACCCAGAGTCTTTTAGGTGGAGGAATAAGTAACCCCAATTTCTCCTGTAAGCAAATCTTTCAAAAAAAAAGAAGGTCGTTAGGTTGGAAAATCTGTGAAGGACCACATAAGCAAAAATTAGGCAAACTCATTAGTGCGAAAACCTTCATAGGTGTACTAGGCAAAAGTTAAGGTCATAAGAAAATAAAGTTAAAATGAAAACCCATGACGGTTCTTCAAACATACCTATAAGAAAAGTGGACTCTTAGCCATAAAGTCAATATCCCCTTTCTTTAAAGCATCCAAACCTCAAATGGTTTTAGCTAGGAAAACCCCAAAAGGGTTGCAACCAAAGCATGTTTTAGTTAGAAAGTTAAAGAGTCTTAAAATCATTGGACTCATCCTTGGAAGTAACCACAAGCCAATTGCCAAGGATTCACAGCAAAATGTACTTCACCTATTCTACTGAGTTAATAGAAAACTGATAGGCATGGTCTAAAATTGCTCGCAAGGAAATCGGACCCACACCTAGTACTATCTTTTGAGCCACTATGGGAGAAAAGACTAAAGCAAGAATAATATTCATAGGATAACAATCCTCAAAAGAAGGTAAGGCTAAAAGGGCATCTGAAGAAATTTTGTAGTCCAAAATAGCAGCAAACTCTTCCAAAGTTAAGGTAATCTCTTGATGATCGAAGACAAACATATGAAAAATAGGGTCCTAATATCGCACCATTGCATTCAAAAAATTGGGGTCAATACGAACCTTCCTAAAAAATCTAAGGGAAGAAAAGCAAGCAAGAATAAAGGAAGTCTAAAAAGCTTTCGATTCCAAAATCTTGGACAAAACTTAATTTAAAGAAGACATAATAAGAGCCTTACATGAGAGGTAAGGATTGGGCTATTTATAAGCTAAAACCCCACTATTCCTTTCCTAACTAGGAATGGGAATCCAAAACACATGAGGAGGTCCACATAGATCTTATAATGTATGAAGACAGCATCATAGTCTGTAAGACCAAAGAAGTACATCCATGGCATTATCAAATGCTAGTTTACAATCTAATATAGCCTAAGTCCACCTAGGCTAAATCATCCTAAGTCCACCTAGACTAAATCATCCTAAGTCCACCCGAACTAAAATTATCTTAAGTTCTTATGAACTAGATCATTTCAAGCCCACGTAGACCTATGATCAGTATAGAATTGTAATGGTTGCTAAAAACCCATTTATGTATTCTTTCACAGATAAACATACTCGAGGGGTAAATGTACTTTAAACTAAAATTGAAATTGTATGTACATAAGATCAAGAGTTTAAAAGTTCTGGAACAACAAAATAGAACAATTTCACTTCCAAAATGAAAAAGCAAAAGGGGGGTTACCTCCTATCCTACTCCCCAACATCATCTTCTTCCTCCGTGTCTTTATCATTAGAAGAGATCACCAGCTTCTCAACTACCTTGAAAGCTCTCACCTTCTTTTAGACCTTATGAAAGGTAACAACTGGCCCTGATAGTTCACCTTTAAAAGAGTGGAGGATCAGTGCATAAGATACATAACATACATAATTGCATAAAACTAACCATGATAGGAAAATTACTTACAGCAAGGACTTAGGTTTCATTGATTATAGCTCTTCAAAAAGCCTCTCTCACCTGAGTAGTCCTCTCTATAAGAGCTCTCTTCTCCTAATCAAAAGAATGAAGCATAAAGCATAAGTAATACTTCAAAATCCAAACAAGACAAATGGCTAGCAAAAGACCATACCAAAGTAGTATTTTTTCACTCGAAAGGAACCAGCCAGTTCTCCTCTATACAAAGATGGGCAAATGATAGCTCCTTAACAATATTGTAACGCATATAGCTCAACTTAAGGATGCCAATCAAGGCATCGATGACCTCACTAGGCAATGAGGTCTAACAAGTAAATAGACCTAGAACTTCGCTATGTGTCAAAGGAGGTGAGAACTAAGAACTAGGAGAACTGGGGGGTAGTTCTTGACCATTTACGTAATGAAGATGGGCCAGCCCCAAAAACAATAGTAGGCTATAATGCAATTTAAGAAATACCTCGAGAATGAATCGAAAGTTAAGAAACCCACCTAGACAGAAGAGGTCTCAATGTATAAGGGCCCCAATAAAGCAAATGAGTATAGGCCTAAGAAGTGTAGCTCTCTGCAACACCCTCTACTAATATGACCCCGGGAATCCCCGCAGTCATACTCTACATGAACTCTAAGTCATCTATGTACCTCTCGAATAGCATTGAGTTGGGAAGATTCTAGGGAACAATGCATGCATTAGGCCCTATGTGCTAGTTAATGATCCTCTCCCCTAAGAACTAGGAGTAGGCCTCTGGAGTGGTTAGCAAAATATGGTAAGAGGATAACTCTCTAATGGAGCATAAGAAAGTCAGCAATTCCTCAATAGGAAAAACCCACCAAGCTAAGTCAACTTGCATAGGTAAGTATCAGTTATATGTTACTAAATGGCTAACAATGAACTTTCCTTTCATGTGCAGGAGATACTTACATCAGTCCAAACCCTAGAGCTGAGGTAGTGATGATGCTAAATTAATGAAGCCGCATTCTAAGGACCCAAAAATGGTAAAACCCACCTATCCATCACCGAATATCGGTGAGGCATGTCTAGTTCACAAGGATAGGCTAACAAGTGAAGCTCATATGCCTATACCAAAAACAACAAAGCATAATAAAATCACAAAAAGGCTTTGAAGAAATATAAATAGATCTGGGTGAGCCATTTACCAATACACTTGACACGAAACCCTGAACAAATCGATGGCTCTTCCTGGTTTGAACAGCTATGTCCAAGCTCTAAAACATCCATCCAAGGGATGAGCAGCACCAATTCCAACCACTAATTTTATCAACTTAATCTAAGATAGGGAGAAAGCTCCAACTTACTGTACCATTTACATTAGTGAAAAGGGTGGTACCCAATAAGTAGAGGATGAAATAGTGAGTGTAACTTGATAGGGCCTCATACACCCATTTCTCATGTAAATCAATACACTAAATGCTTCTAGCACAATCTTAGGGCATGAAACGTAGCAATTCCCTCACCTCTTGTAGCCTCAACGAAGGATGGCAATAGTAAGCATCGAATGCAATAGCACGGCCTGTGTATGGCACCTAATGATAAAAGCCTAATCAAACAGAGTTATGGTCATCTCTCTGAAAGGCAGATGAAAGGTATGCATGGTGTCCATCCACCTATCCAATAATGCCCTCAAAGCTTATAGATCACGATGGAAGTCTCTACAAATAAGATGGTCCAAAAATGTTTGGAATCAAGTAGCTCAGACCCTATTTTTTACTGGCACATGCGTGGCAGAATACCACTATTGAGGTCAAGAGATAGTACCCCCATACTTGAGATGTGTCCATAAAAGAAAAAGAAATAGAAATAATAAGTTCGCATAGACAACATTCATAAATAGGCATAAGTCCACACAGACCACATTTACAAGCAGGCATAAGTCTGCACAGACCACATTCATAAGTAGGCATAAGTCTACACAGACCACCTTCTTAAGTAGGCATAAGTCCGCATAAACCACATTCACATGTAGGCATAAGTTCGCACAGACCATATTCACAAGTAGGTGTAAGTCCACACAGACCATATTCACAAGCTGACATAAGTCCACATAAACCACATTCACAAGTAGGCATAAGTCTGCACGGACATATAATGGTTATCCATAAGTCCGCATGGACTTTCTAAACTAGCAGATGCAGAATAGCCATATAACATATACTAGTACGCTGGAAAGAAGAACTGAAGATAAGGTCTGCATGGACCAATTATGCCCTAGTAAACTAGGTTTGCATAGACCTACCAATCTAGAGAAAATTTCAAGTCACAACAAATGAAGGAAAATCCAATCAAAACTACAATAAGGCACACAAAGGAAAGAAAACACACCTGAGGGTAAACGTCTGAGCACACATGATCCATTAAATCCACCAAAAAAGGGATTGGGTCATCGAATACAACTCCATTCACTAGAGCTACATTTTGAGGATGGTTAATGGCAGCAGAAGGCATGAAACTAACCAGAGTCAGCATGGAAATGTCTTCCATCAAAGGAGAAGGAGAAGAATAGGTCCATGTACTCATTGAGATAAGGAGGACCATTGAAGTCCCTTCACTCTCATTGGAGGATAACGAATGGGAACCACTAGCAGTGTGAGAAGCCATGAGGAAGAGTTCTCTAGTGGAGAGAAAAACAATGGAGAAGAAAAACTGAAAAGATTGCAAATGAGATAATAGGGGGAAAACGAATGGTTATGACTCTATTGCATTAGGTCCATGCAGACTTCCACATCTTAAGTCCACACGGACATCATTTAAGTAAAGTCCACACAAACTTTCTTCCACTTTGTCTGCACGGGTTACCCTCTACTTTGTTCATATGGACTTTGGTCAACTATGCCTGTAGGGACTTATGACCACTTAGTTTCTAAAAAGTTGACAAAGCACCTCTCAAAAGCCAAGCTCATGCTATAACATTTTCATAATTAAAATGACATTTTATTCATTCTTATAGGATTAACTCAGTGTCTAATCTAAGATTAACCTAGAGTCTAATCCACCTCTCTAGATCAACCTAGAGTTCAATCTGCTACTTCGAGATTAACCTAGAGTTCAATCTATTATTTTGAGTTTAGCCTTATAAGCTAATCCACCACTTCGAATTAACTTAGAGTTCAATCCACTATTTTGAGTTCAGCCTCGTAAGCCAATCCACTACTTCGAATTAACCCAAAGTTTAATCCACTATTTTAGGTTTAACCTCATAAGCTAATCCACCATTTCAGGTTCAGCCTCATATGCCAATCCATTGTTTCAGGTTCATCCTCGTAAGCCAATCCATTATTTTGGGTTCAGCCTCATAAGCCAATCTAAAGCCCATACTAAAGCCTACTCAATAATGGTCTGAGTAGAAAAAACTAGCAAGTAAGTATTCCTAACTCAGATACTTTGATATGCACTATTGTTACATAGCACACACCAAAGTGGTGGTAACTGTAGATACCTCACTCTCGACTTATGATGATAGCTAAAGATAGACTCTCAAGCATGGCACACACCTTCAGAAAATAGGTCTACATAGACAGACAACAAAAACCATGCCAAAATGCAGCCCACAAAACTCCCGGACTAGTGTACTAAAGCTTAGTCTACACAGACTAGTATGATCAAGTCTGCACAGACTTGTCAACAAAAGAAGCTTTTTCGAAATCAAAATTCTTCCTATCTAATTTAGGAATCAAAATCTTATTAGGGTTGGGATTCCTTTCTGAATGGGAGGAACCTAAGAAAAACCTAAAATATAAATACTTATTTAACTAAAGAGAAAAATGAGGCTGATAAGAAAATACTCTTCTGAATACACACATCAAATTGAAGCATCCAGAAAACAATCACACATCTATCCACCAAATAATCCTAAGACCTTTACATAATTGTGCCATTGCTTGAAAAGGATGCTTATTCAAGTAATGTCTGAGGCCTATAACCTGTTTGGTATTGTTTTTATAGGCCTATGATCTCTAAAGATTCATTCGTAAGTAAGGTGATACTTTGTTATTCCCACTTTAGATCATAAAGAGTAGGCTGTTGTGATGAACTGTGTCATAGAGTTTTATTTATCATTGTCACATTAAATTTATTCTGTTATGTTAATTAGCATTAAATGAATTTGATTGTAAGCATGATAAGGTTTTCACAGACCTAGATTCCTTAATTATAGGTATAACAAGGTCTGCACAAACCTATATTTCTTATGTGAACATGACAAATTAATCTCCACACACTCATATCTAGTAAGCATGATTTCATATTTTGAGCATCTTGTTATACACTAATTAATTTTGTTGGCAATTATGCTAGTATAATGATATCACGCATGAAAGTATGCATTGATATGTAAGGAATTGTCAAGTAGTCTGCACAGACTCCCTATCATAGGGGCTATAGTCCACACAGACCTATAAGTGATAAATTGTTTTATGGCTATTTAAGCATTGCCTTGTTTATACAATTAATTACTCTTAATCTAAAAGCTTTAAATGTGTTTATATTTTGTCTATTATGTGTTAACATTCATAGGCTCTTAATTTAACATTGTTTGAATTTGTTGTCTTTTGAGTCATGGTTGAATTTGCTTGCTAGATTGAGAGTTAGGATGGACTTAACCTTTCTATAGAGATAGTCCGTATGGACTAAGGCTAAACCTTCATAAGGTCCATATAGACCAAGCAACGTAAAAGTAGGGCCATTTTAATACTTTATTCTAATTCTTTTGGTTATGTACCTAATATGCATTTTCGCTTCTTTTGGGTTTGTAATAGATAGTTAATAACTTATTTTACACACTGAACCTTAACTTCACATCAAAATAGTTTTCTATATAATTACTTGGTGTTTTCTAATAAAATGGATTTGAGTTTTTTTCCCTAATCAAAAGTCACATGAAAAATATACATCAATAAAGGCCAATCTCTTAAAGATGGGAGTTGGGCAATTACCTCCAATTCCTATGGAATTATGTGTAATTGTTAGGTCAAATAAATAACTAATCAATGACACATTTTTTGGATGTACAAATTTGTTTATTTCTTTAAATATC